>SMSR01001827.1:35234-113838 GCA_019453355.1 Ceratina japonica
GGCGTAGAATAGGTTTACTTGTTCGGAGTTTATTTGGGAAAGATATCTCGACCTTGTTATTTAATTCCTTCTTGAAAATGATGTATGGAAACTGTTTCATTAAACTGATCCGTGAGTCATTCAAGACTATTTATCAGCGGATCAAAGGAACGCAATTATAACTGAGAACCGCGCCGAGTAAAAAGAATTTAAACGAAGAGCGGCATTCGTAGCCCAGATAAGCTCAATTGAGTCATAAATTTGATTAGTCACTACGTGTGGCTATGTACGGAGCGTTACTCCTTTCGGCTCCATACAACACGAATTAAGCAACGTTTTATGACGCGGATGAGATTAAATTAGCATCGTACGTTCCGACGTCTGTTCAAAGGCCCCACAAACATTTTCCACACAAATTGACCCCGCGGAGGTTTGCCTTCAAAAGCATAATTCCCGCAAAGTATAAAAATGTTTCATCTCCTGTCCGAGATTAATCCTGTCGCAACTTGACTGCAAATTTTTATGCGAAATACTTAGAACAGGGGATTACAGAATGAATTTCATACGCGCATCGTATCTGGTTTTTATGTGAAGGGCGTTGTACAAAATTCACGTTTGATGTAGATGAAGTTAGCCCCGCCATTTTGTAATTTTCAAAAAAAAATTATTGTACTGAGTTGTGCTCAGTTTGTGCTACAATGTGCCGTCAATAAAATTTAATTCACCAAGAGGAAATTTCTTCGAATACCGAAAATCTAATTGTTGTGCTGGCTTGTGCTAGGTTTGTGCTGTAATTTCCACTAAGCAAGACGTCTAAATTTTATTTATTTAAAAAACTAGGCAGGAAAGTCGTAAATCGACTAAAAGGTAATTGCGTCATTTCTTCGAATATCGAAAATCTAATTGTTGTGCTGGCTTGTGCTAGGCTTGTGCTGTAATTCTTGGTGAATTTAAGTTTTTGTGTTATAATTTGTTANCGACCTTGTTATTTAATTCCGTCTTGAAAATGATGTATGGAAACTGTTTCATTAAACTGATCCGTGAGTCATTCAAGACTATTTATCAGCGGATCAAAGGAACGCAATTATAACTGAGAACCGCGCCGAGTAAAAAGAATTTAAACGAAGAGCGGCATTCGTAGCCCAGATAAGCTCAATTGAGTCATAAATTTGATTAGTCACTACGTGTGGCTATGTACGGAGCGTTACTCCTTTCGGCTCCATACAACACGAATTAAGCAACGTTTTATGGCGCGGATGAGATTAAATTAGCATCGTACGTTCCGACGTCTGTTCAAAGGCCCCACAAACATTTTCTACACAAATTGACCCCGCGGAGGTTTGCTTTCAAAAGCATAATTCCCGCAAAGTATAAAAATGTTTCATCTCCTGTCCGAGATTAATCCTGTCGCAACTTGACTGCAAATTTTTATGCGAAATACTTAGAACAGGGGATTACAGAATGAATTTCATACGCGGATCGTATCTGGTTTTTATGTGAAGGGCGTTGTACAAAATTCACGTTTGATGTAGATGAAGTTAGCCCCGCCATTTTGGAATTTTCAAAAAAAAATTATTGTACTGAGTTGTGCTCAGTTTGTGCTACAATGTGCCGTAAATAAAATTTAATTCACCAAGAGGAAATTTCTTCGAATACCGAAAATCAAATTGTTGTGCTGGCTTGTGCTAGGTTTGTGCTGTAATTCTCGGTGAATTTAAGTTTTTGTGTTATAATTTGTTAAATAATTAGAATTCTGAAATTCTTTTTGCGGCACAAAGCAGCACAAAGTGAGCACAACTCAGGACAACAATTGTTTTTTGAAAATTCCAAAATGGCGGGGCTAACTTCATCTACATCACGTTTGCGTGCCTTCTAAACAGTGTTTGAGCTTGGCAGAGGTCCGAGTAGCTTCGTGAACTCGTGACACGGGACGTTACTTTCCCAGGGCATTAATTAATTATTAACGTGGTAAATTGCATCGTCACGAGAGACGGATTCCAATCCCGAAGCGAGGAGCCAGCCGGATCGGTATGAAAAACCCGATCGCAGGTGAGCCACCTGAAAAAGGAGGATCTCGCCGGGGAAAAAGAAGATACATGCGCGGTAATCCGACCGCAACACGTTCCCTTTGTTGCCGATCTTGTGTCGAATGGGGCTCCTGCCTCTCCATTCCGCCAGACCGTACACTCTCTCTCGTATATTCCTTTTTCTCCTTTTCCTTTCCCTTCTGCCTTCGCTTTTGTACCTGGCTGCGCTCCGGTAGGGCCAAGTACGGCGCCCTGTTCCCTGGAGAACCGAAGAATCGCTTTCCATTACCCGGAGACAAGCGTGCGTACCTCTACGTACACTAACGCTCACAAATATGACAGTCCGAGAATTTCAATTAACGTCGACGAGGTAAAAACGAAATATGCATCAATAATCAAGTAAACAATCTGACTTCCGGCTATTATTCAAGAGAAAATATATGCAAAGTGAAAGATCCCTTCAGTCTGATTTTATCGAACTTCATTGATTTCTCAAAATGGAATTCAATCCGATTGAACGTCTTCCGAAATCTCGACGGGATACACGGTTTATGAAGTTCGTTAACTATTCAGAAACTTATGAACGGTAGTGTAGGAAGTGCCGTCAGCAGTTAAAGGTGGCTTCACACGTGGCGAGCGTATAACTCGTTTCACCTCGACCCAGCGCAGCCAGGAAGTCTTTCATCCGATCCTCGAACCCGATGATTCCTCCGGCGAGGTCGGAAACGGGGACTTATCTCGCGTTTATCGCCGGCGAACAAACAGCCCTGAGATGGGGCCTTATAATGCTGTTAATCTACGCTCTCGTAACCAAAACTGGAATTCCGGACTTGCCCCTTACCCTTTTCCAATTATCACCGATTCCAGAATCATTAAAGATATTTATATAACGTGTTAGAAATCAGAACTTCGCCGTAAACGAAAAAGTAATAAAACGCTATGTGCAATTTTCTAAAGAACTGTCTTTATTAACACGTGCTAGCACGATCACGGTTCGTCCAGAAGTGACCTCCTGCACACTTTCTAGCCAACAAGCCCCAACGTCAATAAGACCCTTAACGCCCCTTTTTTTAAAGCACTTCGACCCTTTTAGAGTTTTCCCCGAAAAGGTTCAACTCCCTTGGCCCTCACAGACCATTGCAAATACTAGATTCTAAATTTTCTAACAAACGATATATCGAAAACGAAGGCAGCCTTTGGAACGAAAGTAAAAAGTGAATACGGATGAAGAACGGAATGACCTATCGTCCCACTTAGTCCCGAGCCGAGCTGCGAGATCTAGCCGAGTAAACTGGTTCGATCGTTCGCGTTCGAAACCAGTTTAGCGCGATGGGCCGGGTCGGACCGGACGGTCCGTCTTGTTCACCTGCACGCGGACACGGGTTCTTCACGCAGCGCACCGACACGCTCGTTAGCATGTACACTGATCCGATTATTCGGCCGCGAGAAGGAAACCGATATAGGCAAGATCAAGGTTTAAATCCGTGGCCGTCGAATCACTGACACGACGACCTGACGACGATGACGTCGCAACCGGTGCTTAATAAACCGCGTATCGGTTTCCTGTTTACCGAGCGCCGTTCGAACGCCGTTTTCACGGCCCTATCCGCGTTCATCTACGCTGGAACTAATCGCTACACACAGAGGAGTCCCCTCTTGAAAAATAGCAGAACAATGCACAACGGTAAACAATCTCCGTGGTATCTAAGAAGATAGAAGTGGGCGTGCGGTTATGCCCGATAGTTCGCTACGTGCACGAGCGATCCGCGGATGCTGGAAAAAGAATCGACTACCGTTTCACCCTCCCGAGCGTAGGACGCGATGCTATCTTATTTTCGCCCATTAGTTCCCTACTTTATTCCCCGTCTCTCGAAATTTGTATAAAATCCCAGATAGAAGACTTAGGGTAAGTGTGTCAATTACTGCAGATGCCCCAAATACTGCGGATTTTTATTAAGGAGGTTCGTCCGGTTAAGGAATTAACAGATAGATCTCCAAAAAAAAAATTTGATAGTCTATAACAGTATACCAGGATACCAGGAATATTAAACTGCTCAAATTTTGTACCTCATTGGCAATTTCATAATTTAACTCCGAATCATGCGAAATAATTTTCTGTGAATTCGCAATTGTATTCTATGAAACTGCAAATACGGTTCCGCGTAGACAAATCGAAATCTCTGACAAAATGAATAGGGGATTCCGCAGATAAGACGGTATTCTATTCTGCGGATAATTCTCTTAGGAGGATTTATATCCGGTATTTTAGAGGAATCGCGATGGTATCTGCGGACTCGTCGATAGCTGGTGCTCCGCGAATCTCGTTTTCACCATTCCGCCTCTTTTTCTATTGACAAATATCAGATACCCAAAATAAATGGAACAAAAGCTACGAAACATTGAAAGACGCACTGATATATTTATTTCCTCTCGAGATATAAAAAAGATAGGTCCGATATTTTTATTCTTTACGTAAGGATAAGCCCGAGCTGTTTTATTATATTTTATATCCCCGCGACGTGCCTTTGGGAAACAATTTTTTTTATCGTTCGTAAGAAAAATTTATGTTCTGTAAACGACGTCGCGCCGCGTCATTACGACAGAGCCAATACTCGGGCTCTCTGTACTCGTCGCACAGAGAGCTGCCGGCCTCGAGACAATACCCGTCTCTCCCCATTTATCTCGAAAGTATCGTGGGTGTGCAAATTCTCCGTTTCATTTTACTTTACTCAGTTTGGTTAATTCAATTACGCCAATGCGTACTATAAAAAATGATTGCTTTTATCAACGGACTCTTCGTTTTTATCATTCCACGTTTACCCAGTGCATATAAATTCTGCAATATTTATCGCATTCCCAAATTCCCTGCTCGCGTATAATAATTTTCTGACATACACGAAGATCAGAGTCACGTAAATTTACTGGTTTCCTTTTACGAGGATTCTCAAAATATAAGACGAAATATAAATTCCATGGAGGTTCTGATGGGACGTATTTAGACACCTGTCGGTTCGGGAATGTCGCGGTGACAAACGCGAACGCGGAGGCCGTACACAAAACGTGCACGAGCCAGACGAGGAAGAGAAATGGACGAAGAAGATAGGAAGCGTTACATAATAGTTGGCAGTTGGCATACATAGTTCTCGTGGAAGCTGGTCGCTTACTCACGCGTGGAAACTCGCGCGACAGCCGAGGCAAGGCTAAGGGCGTGTTCACACGCCCGACGAAACATTAACCAGTCTCACGTTAACCCGCAGTTCAATTTTCACTATTATCGTATTAACACTGTACAAATTTATGTTCAATGCAATAATAAAATCCGTAAAAATTTTTTGCCACGTCATACCAATCATAGATCAGAAAAATTTTTTGAAGGGACCGTCGAAATGTATTCCTGGTAACGTTCATTATAGTTCAGAATGAAATCTGGGGGCAGACGGTCACTAGAGATTTGACGAGGAACAAAAATTAGTTTGACCCGAGAATTAAGCCACGTCTCCCTTTGCCCTGTTTGAAATTCATTCAAGACTTCGTTCTACTTCGTGAAAAAAAGAACGAGGTCCGAGGCTGAATTAGTCCCGTACATCTTTCATACACGTACGTGCATATATACATGCTGACGAATGAAATTCTGATTTTCAGTTCTTACCCGGTCGGGGAACTCGACGTGGAAATTCTGTGAACCGTGCAGCAGCACGCGAGCTTTAACTCCGACCGTACACGCTCGATTTTTATCCCATTCATTAATACCGCGGCTCTGACATAATCCTTGTAACGTTCTAAAGATATTCACCGCGTCAGTACAGAATTTTTTAACGTTATAAAGAAAGAATGAAGTCCGGCTTTGGAATTGTTAAGGAAAATCGTATTGATATGCACGCGAGATTGTGTGTATTAACTAATACGTGTGAAGGACTTTTCTTTCTAATGTATGCACATACGTGTGCAAGGAAAACTCGTGGATAACCGCGAGGTACCTATAGCCTCGTTTCAGTTTCACATTTCCAGACTCCGTGCAATTGAAGCTGAATCAAAAAACAGCGCGCTCCGCACAATTTGAGTCCGTATTCAATTTTTGACGTAATAATTCAATGTTATAGAAACTCTTGCACGAGACGAAGCCAGAATAAAATGTAACTGTACACACGGTTCATATACCTCATTACGTAAAACCAGAAGCCTGTAGCGCATGAAACTAATTATTCCATCGTTGCACGGTGAATTATTACGCTCTCCCTCCGGAGATCAGTCAACGTTGGGAATCGGTCACGATCAAGGGTCGGCGAGCGTTAATTTGGTGAATTCGGTTCCGCGGGTGGAAACGCGTTTGCAAAATTAATTCGAGGCCCGTCGAAATGTGACTGTCGAACGGCGGCGCGCGGAACCGGCAATTACCCTGAAACGGGAACCGTGTAACGCCGAAAATTCGCGTGCAGGCCGAACGAATGAAAATTACTCCTACGCGGCGGCGCAGGATTTATTATAGCCGCCGGAGGAGAACCGGTTTGCGGGAGATAAAAATCTCCGTATTCTAAAGTGATCGCGGCGATAAAACTGTTGGAGGATGTGCTTGACGCTTTCAGCGAGATTAGCAGCTGCGCGGAGCTCCGTCAATGGAACTGCGCTTGCACAATGTTTTATATAACGCGAAAACAAGAGTGACAAGACTTTATAATAAGGCAGTCACTTCAAAGGATCCACGTCCGAGTTTAATCAATGGAACAAATTAGATTTTTTGCGAGCAGACTGGAATCTGCGTCCCGCGAGCCGAGCTCGATCGACGTAACAAAATTAAAATTAATAACAGAGATAGACTGAAACGAATAAGGTAAGCGAGGGGGGGATTGAAATGGTTGATTCAATATCCGAGAAAGAAGAAATGGGAAGAAAGCCAGCTGGGAAAAGTTTTAGCAGGCCACCGTTCTCGGAGATATCGAAACGGTCGGTAGCCGGGGCTAATAGCGCGTAATCGGTAATAATCGAATATCGAGGAGCCATGGTTTGAAACGAGGCGGCGCGCCAAAGTGGCCCGGTATAAATAATTTAATCTCCCCGGTGTGCATGCTCTCGGCCAGAGGTTGCCGATCCCTCCGGCTCCGCGAAGTCGAGGAAACCGTTCCACGCTGCTGCTTGTATATACAACTTGGATGTACAAACAGTCTCGAATCTGCAGTTCTGTTAACACTAACTTGGGAATTTGGAAAAATCATTCCTAAAAGCGAATTAGGATCATTGCATATTTATAAAAGTCTAAGACAGTTTATAAGATTGAATAGATGATTTATAAAATAAGACAGTTTATAAGATTGAAAAGACAGGTTTATAAAATTGAATACAGGTTGGGCCATTTTAAACAGTACGGTACTGTTTAAGGAGGTTCATCTAGTACATAGCAAGTCAAATGCAAGTTATAGAAAAGGAGAGCTTGCTTGACTAGCGTTCATGTTAATTATTCGTAGTTATAGACTATTAAATTTTTTGTTGGAGATCTATCTGTTAATTCCTTAACCGGATGAACCTCCTTAAAATGGCCCACGCTATATAATATAATAAATTATATCTTAAACAGTAAATATTCTGTATTCATTTCGTATTAGAAAAAGGAAAGCAATCAAATTATGGGACACCCTAATACAATAGTGCGAGCTAGGGAGAATGATCGAAAACAGGCGAGAAAACTAGCGTATACACCGAAAATAGATCTTTCACTTTGTAACCCCTTCATCCCCGTTTAACTGTACTATCATCCTCCTCGTCGCTTTTCTTGGCACCTTCTGTCTACCATAGCGAAACCTCTTCTACACTTCTACGTTCTACTTGAATTACTCGAGAATCGACAGACTTTAAGTGTGGAAAGATCGCTCGAAAGCTCTTTCGCTTTATAATGAAATAAAAAATCGCACTCCACGTATATTTCTTCCTACCTGACGCGATCGTATTTTATGATTCATTAAAAATCACTGAACGTATCGGCTGCAATTTACTTTTAATTAAAGTTTGATAGACACGGCGCGAGGAGCATGATTAACCGATGTTTGTACATTTAAGAGCTTGCGCGCGGGAGTGATGTAACGCGAGCCGACGGGGGGAACCGATGCAAATTTACGGTATCGAGGAAAGTATCGAGGGAAGGCCGGATGATTTATATGCGGGTTCGCTTTCGCGGAAACTGCCGGGCATGATCTTGGCTTTCGACGCGCGATTATACGCGACCGATCGCCGTTATACGTATACCCACTCGATGCCGAGAGTATTCAGAAGCGAATTTAAGAGTCGCGCGGCGCGATTTGCATTTCTTTACCGTAACTCGGGATGATTTATAAAGTTTCGGTATCGATGACGTCCGCCTCCATTGAATTTGCAAATGGAATCGAAACAGACGTTCCCCGATCCCGGCGTATGCACGTGCAACAGCAACATCGATTACAATGTGCATTAATTACAGAATGTTTGCTCGAATTTCTAACTATTATTTTTGCCAATGTAAAATTGTTTCGAATAATAAACGGACTGATTATTTAATGAATTATTCTAGAATCCGTAGCGATCGTTCTGTCCCGAGTCGAAAATTTAACTATAATTTGAACCTTCTAAACCTAAATGTACCTCAGTAGGATAAATAGGTTCAAAACCGTAATTATTTTTTCGACTCGGTGTCTATTGAAAGTCGAAGGATTTCCGTGACGTAATACTTAATAAATCGGGATGCAGTGGAAGTGGCAGGATCAAAGGTGCGATTTATCAGTGCTCGGAACTGGCTTGGAAACTATCAAGGATTATCCTATGGTTCCGCGTGGAACATAGCCGAGTGTATATAGCCGAGATTGCACGGCGTGTACATACCTGGGAATCTAGTATCTGACCCGCTCAGGGCCGCACATAGGGAGTCAGCCCGGTGATACTTCCTATAAAGAGAGAGGAATATCGGCGCGGGGCATTAATTCTGGATAGAGGCCAGGAGAGCTCGGCAAAGGCCGCCGGGGAGCCTGGTACACGGCCAACCACCGGCCGATTAATTAAATTTTACGATTTAACCGGCACAATCCGTGCCCCGAACGAAAAACGAACGACGCTCCGAGCAAAAAGCGTCGGTGGAACCGTGCTAACGGCCGGATTACGGAACGTGTAATCTTCGAAAGACCCATCAATAAAGGAATGCCCGGTGGTAAGAGGAAACCGTGGAAAAATCGGCTAGCTATCGATCCGCTACGATTAATTGAATATTTAATACCTAATTTCTGTACCATTTCCAAGTACACGCCATTTAAACGATGCTGAACGTTCTCCAATAAATGAGACATTGTACAAAGAATCGAAAGAAAATTCCGGAATAAATTCCCAGATTCCTCGAATTTGATCATTTTGATGATGTCAGAAAATGTTGCATGGATTGAATGAAAGGATTCTATTTTTTAACGAACGCCGGTTAGAAAGGAGGTCCGAATTCGAGGAAAGGTCTTGGACAGAAACGGGAGATGAAACGAGAGCCGGAATTTTCTAGGTCAGAGAGAAAATTGGAAGCGAAAGAAAGGGGAGAGCAGTTACGTCGCGTAGCGCCGAGTCGTGTAGAACAAAGGACCTGTGGTCTGTGACCTGACTAGCTTAGTAATTGCCTAGATTCTTGCTTTTCTCTCGCGGCCTCTGTGTACCTCGTTCTTTGTCTCCGCCGATCGAGCTTAAAGTCGTTAACGCATTGACGTCCGACATCCTCCGGCAAATTGCATCCCCGATCGCAACATTTCATTCATACGTCTGATTCAATAAATATCCGACCCCATCGCGTTCATGCGATTTCATCTAATAACGATCGAAGAAACTTTGTTTACACCGTCAAGAGGAATTATAAAAATCGTAGAACTGAACCGATCGTTAAGCGGATTAAATTCGCCGATCCCTCTGGCAAACCTCGTTTCCGGAAGTAAGAACGTTCTCGAGTCTTGCATTGAGAGACCCGGAAAACGGTCGGTCCTTTTTAAGGAAAAAGTCACCGACCGCTTAACGACTTGTAAACGGGCGGACCTTTCGTCGTCGCGATCCTCGCTGCCTTTTCTCGCCGTTTCATGCCGGTAAACCGTGCACGATGCGCACATCGTTCGCCGTTAATCGGCGTTACACGCGCAGAGGAGGTCCCTCATTGTGAACGGGTGTTCATGAGTAGCTTTTATGCCCGTCGCGGCGTCCGACGAACGTGTTCAAAGCGTAGAATAACGCGGCTCGTTTAAACTTTCCTCTTTCCACGACCGACCAGACGCATTGCATTAAACCTCGTTTAGAACTGCTGGCTACTCCCTACCAAAAGGTGTTACGGCAAACGTTCGCGTTAATTGTAGCTAGTCATGATTCATTTGTCTCTGTTTCGCGCCGAGACATCGGCCTACAATTTATTTGGAGAATAAAATATTGGTCAATTTGCAAAATCTAATCGAGATAATTATTTATTTCACGGGTAATTAACCCTTTTACATATTGAAGAGAGTGGTACAGAGCAGTGAAAAAAATAAAAATAAAGAAAAAGAGATATTATAATGACTGAGAAGCAAAAAAAGAACAAAGCTTTCTTCTAATGACTGAGCTGGAGTCAATAAAAATGTGAAAAATGTGACAAAATCTGTTGGCTTTAGATAATATTCTGTTTACTACATTAGAATGTCCAAATCGAGAAGTAAATCTCACTGGACAACAAGTTTTGTTAGGTCTGAGATTGCGATATGGAGCGTATAATTTGATTTGCTCCAGGAGAGCAGGAGAGTCTATTTTATCTGTATATGTAATTATTCTGAACTTGTTCGGTTTCAAAGTGCTTTCCCTTGGTATCACGAGACCGTCGTACGATTTTCACAAAAACGTTCAAGTAAATTTAACTCGCATTGTACGTATGTATATTTAACCCGCAAGGCCGTGCGAGTAAGACATCTTCGTCGTACGCCAGAATTTTCGTCACGCGTTTTCATGTCATCGCAGCGAGTCAAACGTGACTCTTAATTGAGTCCAGTTAGAACCATTGTGCGCTTCAATTCCACGGACTTGGACAATGTTTCTGAATACTTCATTATACGAATCGAGTTATTTATGAGAGAGCAAACGCGAGGGGCTCGGAATGGAACTAAACCGATTTACTGCCGTCGAAGGAACTTCGGAAATTGCGTGACAATTATGTAACGTCTGTTTACAGAGGCAGGCATTCCGGCGTCGTTTGCGCGGGCTGCCCACACGCGTGCACACGTGCGAGAGCCGTCATTTTTTCCCGCCCGCACGCACAATACGCGTATTAAAACCGGCGTTACGCAACCGGCAGCCTGACTAAAGTTATCTGGGTCGTAGCGTGTAACGTTGTCCCAGACGTAATTGTAACGAGACCCTCGGAAACGCAAACACGTGCATCAGGCTCGATTCGAAATTAATGGAAACTGGAGCCGGTGTGTGCGCGAACGAAAATCCGAGTACATGCATGGCCGAATCGAAATTCACTGGAAATTTTACTTAACGAAAATAACTATTGACTGTTGATCAGTTTAGAATGGAATTCCCACAGTTTCGATAAACAGAATTGGCCAAAGCGAAAATATCGTTCGGAGTTTTATTTAACAGAAAGGAATATATCGAATCTGATCATTTTAATAAATTTTTGTACGTGCTATAAAAAATGGGAATTTCTACCACGTGGGTAAATCTAATTCAGTTCGAATGGAACGTGAAATTGTTTGTAAGATAAAAATAGGAATCATCATATGAAGGGGATTATCTCGGAAGGGTCGGGATGATCGAAAAGCACTTTTACTTAAGCAGACAGGCCGCATTAGGAGAATGAGTGGTAATACGATTGCTATGTTCCAGTGATTCATTACGACGGGTCTCGAGGGAATGATACAAGACAGACGCATATATGCGGTGCTCTTTCAGTATGTAAATCGCGTAATAATACCGAGGTAACGTTCGTTACTCGGAATCCAGCGTACCTGCGGAATTCCCATGCCGACCATATATATAATAAGAAAATTAACGTAATTGTCAAGAGACGTTAGAGATCGCGTGGCTGAATATGAACAATCAGGTTCATGTAATTTTCACGACACGAGTTTTGTGAAACTTGATTTAATGAAACATTTGATATTAAAAAGTGTACGAAACAACAAACCGAAACTGACGCGGGAAATGAATTTAGTTCCGGAGGGAAATAAGTTAATACGAGCCGTTTCGTTGTGGTAATATAATAATGAAATACCGTTTCATTTGTACAAATAGTTTTGTTGTTCGACGGGAGATTTATGGCCGGGCCCGAATCGCGTTTTATTTTTTTACAAAGCTGTACCACCGGTTGTTGGCTCGACTGGTTTACCCCGATTGCGACCTGAACGAATGGTAGCCCTCCGCGAAACCGAATCGATGATAGTAACGAATTGGTACCGCGTTAAATATCGGAATAACATTTTTCTACGGAACTTTAGAATACAATTAATTGTAGAATTAAAATAAACGCTGAGGATTTTCATTTAATGACTGTGATCAAAATTACAATTCAAGTCATTTACGAAATACAGTGTCTAAAATAATTAGATCTGAACGTTGGCGATCCCATCATCGCTAAAAAAGATTTCTAACGTCGACCTGGGTATTTAATCAGCCTGTAGCTATTTTCGTCAGCGATACGGGCACAAAAGAATCGAGTCCAGCTGCTAAAACGAGTTTCACAACCTACGATAAAAAGTGTGCAGGGGAACGAGTTCCAGCAGTTGAAAAATATCGGAACCATATAAAACAGAATAAATACAATACATATTAAGGAATCGAGCGGAACTCGGGGAGAGGTTGAATAAATTAAACCGATTATAGCGCACAGTTGATCGTCGGGAGCGGAGGTATCGGGTAGAAAAAATGCAATCGATGAATCGAGCAACGTGTTAATGTAACAGGAGCATTACGTAAATCAAAAGCGAGCCAGCAAACGTATAACGATACTGTTGGGAGCGTGTCGATTGGAAAAGGAAAAAGAACGGATCCTCGGGGCTTAATGACCAGCCTGTTCGATCGGCAATGAAATCGACCTTGATCTCACGTGCATACAAGCGTATTCATAGACCGGCCTCGGTTATTAAGGCCCTCGCCTATGAACCAAACGCCTGCACCGCGTTTATGCAATCTGACTGCGTGAATGAACGAGCTTACCTCCTCGGTCTATATCATTAAAATCTTTGCAATCTGTATTTTACTCCAGTTCTAATCTTTCAATCATAATGATAGAATGAATCGGAATATCGGAATGATTCAAAGTATTCATAAGCAGTGATTCTCGTTTTACTAAATATGAATTATTCTTATGATTCCATACCTGGCGGACGATGATGGAGCGAAGGGGAGCTGGTTTGAAGAAACCAATTAAGCGGATCGAAAATAGAAAGCCGGCGATATTTGTCCCGGGTCCACGAAATTAAATGCACGCGTAATGAAGGAAACGCATCGGAGCCAAGCGGGTTAACCGAGGAAAGCACACAAAAGCCGGTACCTCCTGCAAATATTTAGCTCGCTCGCGCCACGAGCTACGCAACAAATATGTATTTAAACCTGTTGACGGAGCGTGCATCGAAATCTCCGCGGTGTCACAGGAGATTTTCCCCCTGCGTCCCGAATCAAAAATCGAACTAAAGAAACCAGCAATAATGTAAAATATATTCCTATCGCGATCGTTATACTCAGGAATAATAAAGTTCCCAGAAATCGTGAAAAACTTCGTGTTCCGCATGGCCGAATAAAGCCTTTAAAGGACAGAACTACTGGGGGCTTCGCGTATAAACCGGAAACATTAAAAACGAACGGCGCCGGAAGAAGAGTATACGCGAGCCAATTGGTGATAGCGCATTCGGTGTTATTATTGAAGCCCGAGTCGAATTGCCATCCGGTCAGACCGGTGGACTTGCCAGCTAACGAGTCCAACGTCTAATCTGAATACTGTAGACTAATCAGAAGACACGTGCGTCGCGTGAATGTACGCCGACAGATAGCAATAAAATAATTCATTCCGTATTGCTTTCATTGATAAACCAATGAATCACTCGAAGCGATTTCTCTGCGAATAAAGAATCGTAGATTGTGCAATTGAGGTTTGAACGGATTCGTGATCGGTTCCCTGCCCTCGCTGACCGAACCTGGCAGACCGGCTCGGGATACCTGGAGGGAGACGGTTTAACTAATTTTTCGTCTCCCTTCCTGCCGACCGGTACACGAGCCCGGCCAGGTAAATTCGACTGCACACGTTCGTCACGTTTGTGCAGGAACAATTCCGGAATATAAAACCAATATAACGAGGAGGTTATCGTCGTTCATTCGAATTTTCGTGTCTTCCATAGAATCGAATTGATATACGAGGTACTCGGTTCATTACATTATATTCCTGTACAGAATTATTTTACACCCCGCTGAAGTCTCGATAAATTATTTTTCGACACGGGAAAATTGAAAGTAACAGGATATGAATTCAATGAAGAGCGAAATACAACTTTGATTAAAAAGAAATATCATCCGTTTCCTGGTGTAATAAAGTGGTAACAGAATTTGAAAAAATGATGCGAGAAAATAAAACAGTCGGAACGGTGGAGCACGTATAACGGAATATAGAATTCCGAACAGGGGTTGGCTCGAGAGGGTTTGCCTTAAAGCGAGCCCCCGAAAATTTCGTACAAATTTAATTCTAATCCGGACGCGCACGAGCCGAGCAACCGGTTCGGATACCCCCCCGAAGCAGCTGTGCATCGCGGAGCGGGTTATCTAATTTTCAACCCCACGTAGCTCGCATGAATGGGCGTACAATACTTTTTCCCCAGGTGAATGGAAAGACGCGTTGGCACCGTGCCGAGCATTATATTGTTCGACANGACCGGAAACATTAAAAACGAACGGCGCCGGAAGAAGAGTATACGCGAGCCAATTGGTGACAGCGCATTCGGTGTTATTATCGAAGCCCGAGTCGAATTGCCATCCGGTCAGACCGGTGGACTTGCCAGCTAACGAGTCCAACGTCTAATCTGAATACTGTAGACGTAGACTAATCAGAAGACACGTGAGTCGCGTGAATGTACGCCGACAGATAGCAATAAAATAATTCATTCCGTATTGCTTTCATTGATAAAGCAATGAATCACTCGAAGCGATTTCTCTGCGAATAAAGAATCGTAGATTGTGCAATTGAGGTTTGAACGGATTCGTGATCGGTTCCCTGCCCTCGCTGACCGAACCTGGCAGACCGGCTCGGGATACCTGGAGGGAGACGGTTTAACTAATTTTTCGTCTCCCTTCCTGCCGACCGGTACACGAGCCCGGCCAGGTAAATTCGACTGCACACGTTCGTCACGTTTGTGCAGGAACAATTCCGGAATATAAAACCAATATAACGAGGAGGTTATCGTCGTTCATTCGAATTTTCGTGTCTTCCATAGAATCGAATTGATATACGAGGTACTCGGTTCATTACATTATATTCCTGTACAGAATTATTTTACACCCCGCTGAAGTCTCGATAAATTATTTTTCGACACGGGAAAATTGAAAGTAACAGGATATGAATTCAATGAAGAGCGAAATACAACTTTGATTAAAAAGAAATATCATCCGTTTCCTGGTGTAATAAAGTGGTAACAGAATTTGAAAAAATGATGCGAGAAAATAAAACAGTCGGAACGGTGGAGCACGTATAACGGAATATAGAATTCCGAACAGGGGTTGGCTCGAGAGGGTTTGCCTTAAAGCGAGCCCCCGAAAATTTCGTACAAATTTAATTCTAATCCGGACGCGCACGAGCCGAGCAACCGGTTCGGATACCCCCCCGAAGCAGCTGTGCATCGCGGAGCGGGTTATCTAATTTTCAACCCCACGTAGCTCGCATGAATGGGCGTACAATACTTTTTCCCCAGGTGAATGGAAAGACGCGTTGGCACCGTGCCGAGCATTATATTGTTCGACAGACTGGAGAACCGCCGGGGGTGCAACGCGGAGGGCCGGGAAAAAGGCCAGGGTGCCTCTTTGTAGGGAGGCTCGCCGAAATTATTAATTAAGCTCGTCGTGCACGGATATCCGCGTGCACCCGGATATCCGTGACACGCGTGCATAGCTACGAGAACTACTGCCGCACCATTTCATCTCTCGGCGAGGTTTCTTATTGCTCGTATCAAATTACAGATTTATGTACACGAGCTCGTAATAGGTTTCAAGCCCAAAAATCATTTATGGCACGAATACACTTTTTTTATAAAGACGCAATTTGCCACTTTGCGCCAGGTCTGCCATTCTAACAAAATCGTAGATAATGCAAATTGTTTTTCTATAATATGTCCATTTATCGATATTCGCACGGAGGTTCTTAAAACTACAGCACATATGGCAACATTTTATCAACCATAGCGATAGCTATTGTACACAATTTAATCTTGATTCGCCACACCGCTTTTTTCCTTATCTATTCTAAACTAAGATATTACGGCTCAGTTGCGAAAACAGTTTTCCTTGGCGAGCGTAACTACTGACGTTCCGCAACTATGACTGAATGATTACGTGCCGTAAAATAATTTTTATAGCGCGGGAGAGACGGAATTTTTATCACAGTCGTAAAAGGCACTCTGTAACGCGTTCAATGGAACTGCTGGTCCCCGTACGACGGGAATTTTTTACATTTTATTAATTTCGGAAGCAGTAAAAAACCCGTGGAGAAGTGAACGCGGGACATTTTTAAGCTGGAACCATTAAAATGATTAATCCGACGAAAATGTAGTCGCTCGATTCTCAATTACCAGCCATTACGCGGGGGCGCGGAGTGCTTAACGACGAACCAATTTTCGAATTTAACGAACTCCAAAGTATACTTTCGCGGAACAATAAAAGGTTCCTCGGCGCTTAATTAGTCGGCCGGTGAATTCGATCGTGAAATAATATCACTGAATATATTCGCGCCACGTTTTGCAGTCGCGACGCGTTCACGAAGATTAATACGGTTTAACGAATGCGAAAATTTTCATTTTTATCGCCTTTTAATTATCTTAACAACCCGACTGCTGCATTATTTATAATTTCCGAACGTAAACCCGTTCAAACCAACTTACTGATGGCATTGCGCGATATTCGCGTAACGAACAAAAGAATATACATATTAAAACAGTTATAACAATCCATGTATTAACTACTACTGCGCTTTTATCCTTCGTTTATATATCTAATGCTGTCATCCGCGAAGTTCGCTTCGCCCTCAGAACGGAGGGAAAGGAATTGCACAAGAAACGGGTCCCTAATTACTCGAAAATTTCGATAACAATTTCGGTGAAACTCGATTCGAATTATACCCGTTCTGGTCGTCACGGTCGTTCTTATTCGACCGCATTTGGGTCACCGCGGCGTACCTACGTGTTCCGTCTCTCCTTCATTCCGGTCGCGCAATAAGAACGTCAAAGAGGACGGCGTGCCCACGCGTACCGCATAATTTCGCGAAATCGTCCGCGCGAAAGCAATCGGCGGGCCTCGCGAACCGCGAAACCCGCTCGAAACAACAGGTGTGCGCGCTGACATGTAAGTACATGTGTGCCAGCAGCGATGCTTGCCAAGGAAAACTGAAAAACTCCACGGCGGTCGAACGTCACTGATTCGAGTTTAGGTTTTCATTTCTTGCCTGAAAAATGCATAAAAATCTATCTTTTAATCAAANATGTGCCAGCAGCGATGCTTGCCAAGGAAAACTGAAAAACTCCACGGCGGTCGAACGTCACTGATTCGAGTTCACGTTTTCATTTCTTGCCTGAAAAATGCATAAAAATCTATCTTTTAATCAAATTACTACATAATGTACATTTATGATAAACATTATACAAGTATCAACTGTATTAATCATAGAATATTGCATCAAGTATTGCACTAAGCATTATAATGATCGTTTCATTAATATTTATTACGACCGGCTGCGATGCAAACAGCTCGAACAAGTTCGACAAGTCTGGTAATTCGAGTGACAAGCTAAGAAAAACGATTAATAAATAAACATCGATTGATGTAGTACGAGACAAAACAACCGTTCGAAACGTAAACAGCGACCATTAAAAAAAAGCGCATTGTGCGCTCGAATCAGCGTGACGGTACTATAATTGGAGTAACTAGAGCGACGCAGCAACGTTGAATCGCATCGAGCCAACAACGCCTACCGCGGTCCTCTTTTTTTTTGTTTTTATTTGTATTTACAGCGAGACGTCGTCTCGAGGATCGTCTCGACGCCGCCGTGGAGAGCGATTATAATCGAGTGGCGGGTGTCACGTTCTGACCGTGGGACGAAAGCCTACGTTGCCTTCATGCGATTTATAGACAATAAAAAGTACGAATGTATTTACGAGGGGCTCGATAATGATTGCTTCACGTGGGTGGGGAATCGAGATCCTTTCCAGCTTTTCCTGAACGGTCAGTTCACTGCTTTGATATATCCGAGCAATACTAAAGGATTTACTCTGCTCTATGTATATTAGAAACACTCACATCAAGACTGCTGTAAAAAGGAAAAGGATTCACTATTAAATACGGAAAATGAATCTCTTAAGCAAATGAGAGGATAGATATGCTTGTAAACATGAAGAAAATCGAGCTTCAAGGCAACATTTAATATCTGAAATTGAACTTTTATAGGAATCGTTTCCATTTAAATGGTCATTGGACATTGAAAGTAATATTGAAACGCACAAGGGAATTATCGAAATTTGTGAAGCATTTCTAAATACAATTACGCTTATTTGTGAATATGATAGCCCACAATTCTGGATGAACATAATTATTCCAACGAAAATCGATTCCTTTATGATCAATAATCCCGACGAAGAATCCTGTATTGTTTCTCTACAAAATCTCTTTATAATAATCAATAAAATGCTTAAAACAATTGAATATCAAATTTGGAATTGGGAAACATTGAAAGATTAAAAGTACCCAATCATCTTTTAACTAGCTCATTTGCATGAAGTCTACGACAAAAATAATAACACAATATTTCATACACTAATCGTTATTGCAATTCTCATATCATTATCAATTCACACAGAATTCATTGGTGTTAATAATACAGACAAATTGATAACTGAAATCTATGGAATACAACTCCTGATTAATTAAAGATAGAGAAATAGAAAACAGAATTGCTCAAATATGGAGGCATGGATGAATCGAAACAAAAATCTGATACACTAACAGTTTGCTATTCGTCCCACGATCACTGCACGCGACCCGTGTTGCATAATAAACAAGTCCAACGTTTACACATTTTCCGTCGCATGTAAGAGCGATCCGTGCAAAAGCGATCACCTGTTTCGCTACCCGAACCGAGAGGTTCGAGCGTTCTAGCAATATGTTTATGTTCCCATCTACGTGTCGCGTTCAACGAGACGGAAACGCGAGGAACGTTGAACGTGTCGCCTTATGATTACCCGTAAACGAAATGAAAATAATGATCGGCTCACCTGCTGTTTCCTGCTCCGTAACCTCAGTCCTCGCGGTAATCCAATGGACACAAACACAGAACCGATCTCACAACAATGAAAGCACACGATCGCGCGAAGTTGCACAATTAATTAATATCGATTCGGTCGAACGAGAGAATCGCGTATGAACGAAAACGCGGGATTTAGAGTCGCGTGCTCCGGACGATCGTACGCGGGTTTGTCGTGGAAACCGTCGCGACGACGGGACGCGATCGCGCGTCTACCGATATCCTCGGCGATGACATTAACGTTCATTTACAATTACGGCGGTAGACGCGGCTCCGAAAGCGAATCACACGAGTAAACCGAAAACGCGGGAAGACAGCGGGAACGACACACGCGAAGTTAACTGTCTCGAAGTTCGCAGCGGACTGACAAGTGACAGCCGTAAGCCGGCGCAGCCCCACGCGCCACGCTCTATCCCTACTCACGCGCGTGCACGACTCACGCATGTCCGGCATACCTGTCGCGAGAAGTGCATTCCTTCCTGCCGTCTATTCAATTATTCTCCGTTACGAAAATGCTTCATTTTCTAATAGTTCGATACAGCACTGATGCGAGACGCGAATCAATCGAACACGACGCTCGATAGTGGACGGTTGCGACATCAGGTGGTCACTTTCGGTAACTACTGTAATGGCGTCCTGTTCCCCAAAAAGTGTGCGTTTGCTCTGCTGTGGAAACTAATTTGTTAATCAAGAATATCGCGTCTGTTGTTATTGATTCACAGATTCCGCTCAAGATCGCATCAGGTACGCATTTAACTGTATATTACATCTTTTTAGAACTGTATTTCATATTATATAAGGTCGGAAATGCGTTTATGATATGTGATTGATTGTGCGTAAAATCTACGCGTTCTGCGCACGAAAGTATGAAATGGTTCAGTTACGATATGTTGTAAGGGAAAGCAGGTAGTGTCAAGGCTGAATACAGGATAATAACGAGTTGCAAATGCATCTATTAGTTCATAGTAAAAGTTATTCAAATGTATGCGCATAATAGATCTTACGGCAGATATGTAACACGTAATTTTGATTTCAATTTACGCCGGATTTACACGTTTACTTCGTGCCGTGCTTTGTACTCGATACACGCCGGGACACGAATCATGGTAAGTGTATATTTCCCACTGTATAATTAAATACGACGTTTCCGCCGGAATGCGAAGATTATATAGTTTTCCGCGCAACAGTTCCACTCGTCACTTTTAACTCCGTGCACTCTCCGCTCTTTTGCCTGACTACTAATTTAAATCTTAGCATATGGTGTAATAAAGAAAAGCAATTCCTGCATAATGCAACGCTGAAATACTTCGTATTTCGTTGCATAATTATGAAGCTCGTTTACAGAACTTACGCCGACTTAGAGGTTTGTATTTCCATGTTGTCATTTTAAATGTTACAAATAATTGTGACAGGTCCTACCCGTATGATCATTTAAGTTAAGAAGTCATTCTGGTCCCATTGAGAGTAATTANATTATGAAGCTCGTTTACAGAACTTACGCCGACTTAGAGGTTTGTATTTCCATGTTGTCATTTTAAATGTTACAAATAATTGTAACAGGTCCTACCCGTATGATCATTTAAGTTAAGAAGTCATTCTGGTCCCATTGAGAGTAATTACACTTGAGTGTCTTCGTTATAGAAATGAATGACTCTTGAATCAGTGAAAGGGGAATTGATAGAACAGAGAGGATCTGATCCGTCGAGCAGCGAGAAATCCGTGGCAGATATGGAAGATAAGGCGTGTTCAGCAAAAGATAAGGCGATAGGTAAAAGGTGTGGGTGTTGCGCTGGGTGAAATCGGTTCGATCTACGACAGGATTGTTTCCTACTTTAACCGCTGGAGACAGGAGCCCCGTAGTCGGTACAGAAGTTTTCTGGTTTCCGAGCCGCTACCATTTTGTGTACCCGCGAAAGATGGCCCTATGAATACCGCGCCCTCTCGTAAAATACGAACTCTCATGAGCCCGCCGTTCAAATTCTACGACCTACTAACTTCCCTTAATAGCCACTACCATTAATTAAAATCTCGGAGTCTCCAAGATTTACGTACGCGTCTTCTAACTTCGGGATAAACTTCTACGCGACTTCTCTCGGTTCCAAACTTTGAAATTTCCTTAGATAGATTCTACCATTCAATTTTCCTAAGCAAATTAATAATTCTAACATCAATACAAGATCAGCTTAAATGAACTTTCATTAGACGTATCTCAAGACATTAAAACCACAGGAAAATCAATGGAATGTACATTGAACGAAGTAGAATAACAAGAATAGCGGAGGACAAATACTTTTAGGAGTATACGTGAAAATAAGCGTCAGCCTTAAACTGTCCGGAATCCACTTTAGATAGAATTTCATGGGGCCGGCGGTGTTAGCCGGAAAATAAATTTCGGCGATATATTCTGTGGAATCGGCAGCCGGAGCGGTATTGTACCTTGGTAAAGTCTTTCGACGGCGAGGGGGCAATGGGCAACACACCGGGGAGTGCACTTCCTGCGAAATTCGATACGGCGGGCAAACTCGATTTAAGCTTTGGTCTCTTGACTCCCAGCAGCGTCCAACTATCGTAACCAAGTGACTCTCCCGCGTCCGACCTTACTTTTACGGGGAAAGGTGGATCCGGATGCTAGCCGCGACGTGCGAACGTGGTACGGAATTCGATTTCAACTTTTATTCAACGCCCTGGCCGCGGCGGCGTCTCAATACCGAAATTGAAACAGTCTTCATGGAAAATAGTCCACGATTCCGCTAACCGTATTTACACTACTGTTTTCTCGGCGAAATCTTGGCGCGCGACGCGCACTTTCTACACAAACAAATTGAGATAGGTTTCAAAGGTAGCATTGAAGTGTGTGCAGAAGAATGGAACGAATAGAGACTGTTGAGAAATGGACAGCTCAGGGTAAGAAAGAATGGAAGAAGCGAGATAAAAGGTGCGGAAACACTGTCGGAAGATAGAATTCTAGTTGTAGGAAAAAGACTAGTCGGATCGAACGCTCAAGGGGCGCGGGAGAAACTGGAAAGAGGTGACGGAAGAAAAATAGAAGTGTTTACAAGGAAAGGGGATGATGTAAGGGCTATGCTACTGGAAACAAAGAAAGAAGTAGAATAGGGAGGACCGTAAAAAGAGTTGAAGAAATAGGGAAAGCGGAAGAAGAAGAAGAAGAAGCCAGCGCTTGTATATGTATAAAAGTTGGAGGAAAACACAAAGGCTATCGGTGGTGGGCGAAGAAGAAGAAGGTGCGATGATGGCGAGGCGCGGTGGTATTAAGTGCTCTTTCCCGGGGAACAGACGTCTAGGACGATGATGAAAGCTCCTCATTTATTACTTTCTCGCCGGTAGGCGCGATTTGAATTTCAACTCCCCCGGGTCGATTTCTCGCTAAACGATTTTCCCCATTAGAATGACAAAACGCTTGGAATACACCTGACGATCACGAATACGCGAACCGTTCTAATTGAGAGCGTATCACGGCGACTCGAACAGTCTTTCTAACAACGTTTTTATTTACTCGTGAAAACAGGCAGCTTTCAGCGCAAGAATCAAGGTTCCCGGCTATTTACCCGGGAACTTAGGCGCATTGAAAGCGCTTTCGGATGCAGCATCTCGATTCCCGATGCCAGCAGCCGAAAAAACTCGGTTCTCCCTCTCGGTTCCGCTTCCGTAGACCATTGACTCCGTCCTTTTCGGTTTCTTTAGCGAGCCACCGCCGGGAACTGTCGATATCTTTCGGCTTTCCCCTCGTTCTCTCTCGTCGCTTCGCGTCGCGTCGTCCTCGGTGAAAGAGCCGGAATATTGAAGTTTTCGGTCAGTGCCCGATTTTAACTATATACGAGCGTATCTCCTAGGCGAGCACCGAATCCAGACGCGACTCGACTCGACTCGACTCGACTCGACTCCGCGGAGAAAGAGACACTCCAGCGTGAAAACGCGGTGGGATGGGAAACGGGGGTAGTTGGAAAGGCGAGTGAAACAGACGGGAAAGCCGGAAGAAAGACGGACACAGACGGACGGATTCCGGGGATCGCTGGAGGGAGGGCGGAAAAAGAGAATGGGAAAAGTGGATAGGGACGGGAGAAGGACGGTAGCCGGGGTATAAGAATCAAACAGAGGGAGGGAAAGAGATAAAGGGATGAGCAGGTGAAGGGGCAACGAAGAGAGATGGCAAGTAAACGAAGCCCTTTTGACTTTCTGGGTCAGGAAAGTCGATTACTCGGCACCCCAGCGGGCTGAGAGAACCTCTTAACTCTTCGCCAAAGTGTAAACAAGCCTTGATGCCGGCCGTGCATAAATCTAACGGGTGTATCGTTCCTTAATCCGATCCTTAGACACTCTACTGTCGTCGTTAATAGCTTCGCACAACCAGTGCCAGTTTTGACTACTTGATTCTTCAACGTGTAAATCCGCGCTTCAGAATCTCTGAGAAATTATCAAATTTCACTCGTCAAATATCACTGCTGCAAATTGTACGAGCATTCGCAACTTTAAATTGAATTATAAAATATAAATTGATTTCATACGCGGTCAATCGTGTAAGTTTGTTTAACAACTCGTGACACCTGGTAGAGGAGAGTGACAGCGGGTACATAGGCTCTGCTACAGGAATCGTAATAATTACTAATTAAGCAACAGGCGCACTTGAATCCGTAATTACTGCGCAGGAGCCACGGGCGCGCAACTATTTTTTAATTATTACGAGCCACCCCCGACGCGGAACACGATCTGAATGACTGCTCTCCCTTCGAACAGAACTTTTATGACGCGCCTTTTCTCCGTCCCGTGTTCCACATTTATACGCGTGCGGCAAGATGAATTCTCTTAATTATAAAACTACCAGATATGATTATTAAAAACTAGGGAACACACAGAAGGCCGGGTTCTCGGCTTGATAATTGCGCCTGACGCGGAACACTGAATAATGCGACGACGGAGTAACAAATGTGACACCGGTCGATTATAGAATGTTTTTGTTAGCAGCAAAATGCAAATCCTGTGTTCGTGTGAATTCAGCTTATGAATGTTTGAGGATCAAACAAATCATGTGTTAGTAAAACAATAATTCAATTATCTAGCGTGACAAACTGACGCTGGCGCCGAAATGACGCGCTGTTGTCCTGTTGATGTTTGTTATAATATTCCAAGCGTTTCGCCGCGGATAGTGCATACACGCCGTTATCATTAAAGTTTCGACGGGTAGAAGTTCAGCCGGGCCGCGTGCCGTGCCGTGCCGTGCCGCGCCGCGCCGCGAACTCACGGCGGAATGGCTTCATTAAAAATTTACATACTCCGTACGCGAAAGATCGTTCCCATTGCCTTGAGGGACTCGCCTTATTTAGCTAACGCGCTTTAATTAGCTTTTACGAGATACCGCGCAACACTCTACGTGTTTCGCGTTGAAAAATTCTTTAGCTCAATTGGGTTTACGACCCGCTTACTCATACCAATTTCTTTTATGAGAATTGAAGAATTATCTCTACGTGAAAATTGTAAAATTATTGATCGTCCTCAATCGGCGAAGGAGCTGCTTAATTAATTTGTATTAGGTATATTAATTAATTATACGCAAATCTGGCTCGTATTGGGCAAACTGAAATTGGCCAGCAGTTGGTGTTAGGATAGTTTCGTACATGTTCGATCTGAAAATATGTAGAGCAATTTAATAGAAATTGGAAACGAAGCGAGGATTGACCGGTAGAGAAAGCAGTTATTGTTGAACGTACAAGGGCGTATAGCGAACATTTAGAGCGTGCAATGGCGAATGAGCTTTTACCACTTTAAAGTTGAAAAGTTCTGTGTTAATCTCTTTTCACAGCGGAGGTTACGAGATTTCGCAGCCGCGTAGCTACGTTGAAGTCATTTGAAATGCCGGTGGCTGGATGTGCAAGCTTATACCTCGCCTTTTGAAACCGCGACACGACGCGGGATGGGCATTATTTATTAAACCGGCGATTTAATTGCGCGGAATTCCTGGTCCCTCTAATATTTCCTGACGAAATTGTCCGAGGAAGAAGCGAACAGATATATATGCCGTCGACGAAAATTTCGCCGTCCGTATTCCTTCTGTATTTATTCTGATTTCCAAACAGTTGCTCGATCTAGTATAAATTTTAGGGGCTCTGCCGCACGTCGTTTGAAACTGTTTACGCTCGGAAGAAGAAATATTTAATATTTGCATAGAGCACGGTCAGTGACACGGTCATCGAACAGCCGTTTCTCGTTTATTGTCCGGCCGGCGATATTCGTTTCGACTTTTCTTTATTTCCGTTTTCTCGTTTCCCTGTTCCTTTTTGCCGAACGGTGCGGCCGCGAAACAAAGGGGATGGACGCCGGGGGCGGGCGACGCGTAACATTCTTTTGTGTCTGCTCCTCTTCCTCCGGGTTCATCACCCAAACCCCGCGGTAGTCTTCCCCGTAACTTTCCATTCCTCTGCTGCTCGCTACTTCGTCTAATCACTGGGTACCTCGGCGAGATAAAAAGGGAAACGGGGCCGGGAAGAACGGGCTAGGGAAGACGGAGAAGTCACGACCCTTGCGTAAAGAGCGATAGAGTACGAACTGCCTTTAAGCGTTTTTAAGAAAAAAAATTCGTTTTCTTCGTTTAATCCCTGCAAATCTACTGATTATTATAAAAGAGATTACGTGAATTTTATAATAAATTGCGCGTATTGCACGTGGTCGTGAATATCAATCTTTAGATTCGGGTTGACGTTAACTCGTCGAATTCGTTCTTTAAGAGACGTGACAGGCGGACACTTTCAGATGAAAGTGGAAAGCTCCCTGGGCACGGCGATTGTTTCACGTCGAGCTTTGGCTTTGAAAGAGATAAAGCAACACGCGTAACGGCTTTTTATTGTTCGGCGAACAATAAAATGATAGTCGGTCCCTGGTTTTGTTCGAGAAATATGGAACCGGGCGGCTGGCAGAGTAATTATCAAATCTCTATCAATAATTGGATGTTCTACATAAATCACTCATAATCCAACAGATACTACATAAATTATGTAGAGTAGGGGACTGGATTCGATTGTGACGTGATATACCGTTCAATTGCAAATTTGATTCGGCGTGCTGTTCACTGATTCGTGCATGGTCGATAGAAATGTATTTAAGATTTTGAATTTGGTCGGATTCTAGGGATAGGACTGATTGCTGGCTCTGAAAGCTCTGTCCGCAGTTTGTCTTCTGCTCTGGAGATCGTTCCATATTCCATTGCCAGTCGATTCTCCTTTCTCGAGCCGCGATTAAAACTGCAGCCGGAGAAATTTCTATCGCCCCTCTTCGTCGAGCAGCATTCAAGTTCGAGCGATCGGTTGCTGGATGTTTAATGAATGCGAACTTCGAAAGGGAATTCAGATATCCGAGGGAGAGCTATGCGCGATACTCCGGCTTCTGACGTAGCTTACGGATCGTGGTAACGAGTCAGAATTTAAACAAGACGAGAAGTCGAATCATTCAGCTAATTTTATAGATAGCGTTAAATATAGCAAACCCGATTGGATAATCATTTTTCGAAATAATTGGTTAAATCGCAGTCGCCTCGGCCGAATATTCGTAGTCTAGAAATATTGTAGGGAACATTATTACACCTCTATATCAATTTGGCCAATTTGTACGCGTAATTTAATCCGACTTGGCCAATCGGATTAAATGCAAATAATTTGGTTGGGAAAGTTTATTCGCGTTTGATGCGTCGCGAATATGCAAATCGTAGGTAAATTGCATGTAAATCGGCCGCGTGAAATATGTAGAAAATCACATACGCCATCAGGCCGTTCACACGATTTTCTTTAATCAATATATTAACAACATAATCGACTTTGCCGAAGTATAATAGATAAAACCTAGTTTGTTACGTGGATATATATGAAGCAAGACTGTGACAAAGCGGAAAAAACGACGTTCCATTAAAGGCAGGGATCACTTTTCTCGTCTCGTTCAGTGAAACGATGATAAGATCGTTCCCCTTCAGGTTCTCATGGCGTTTATTAAGGGCCATTCGGGAGGCTGCACGTGAAACAAATCGGCTAATACACAACCGTATCGCCAACAGTCATCTGGCATTGCCCGGGCGAAAATTGTTCGCGCGAAATGGCCGTTTCCACGACGTTTAATGAAATTCCACGTTCCTTCCGGGGCAGGAATGGAAACTGTGAGGCGATTCCTCGAAAAAGTGAGTCAACGAACGCCGAGATAAAGTTAAATACGTTCGTAAATTTGATCTCGAAAACGATTTGTCGAGAATTGGAATGTTCATCAATAAAATTCTTGTAGGTTATATCTGATGGGACACGCCGGGTAATAGTTATTGAACAGATTTTTCCAAACATGCCCGATTTGCATACGTATGTACGTCGCCGGTCGGTTTCAATCGGCAGTTTCGAACGTGCAGTCGATTCGATTCGATTCGAATTCGTCGACGGTAAAAGTCGGTCTCGCGCACACGGAGACACGCGCACACAGTGGCATTTATCATCAAATAAGGCCACGAGTTTTCATTAGTCCGCGGGGCAAGGGGGAGCGAGAGGTACGGGGGGAAATATGGGAAAATTGGAATCTCTTTTCGATGGCCCGTTTTACCCGAGGCAAGCGATGAGACTTGGCACCGAAGAACGGAACCGTTGGCTGCGGAACGGGTTAGGTGGGTCGCGGGGATTAGAAGGGATCGCGTTGAACAGTCCTCATGCCGGGGGTTGGTCGACGGGGGGGTCGCACGGGATCACGGTTAGGAAACTAGCGAAACGTCGATTCGCGGCGACAGTATCGAGCGAGCCTGGTTCGCGTTTATTTGTTCGTGGGAAACAAAGGCCGAGCAACAGGCCCTCCGCCACCCTCGCTCCTCGATGGCTGTGTTCCGGCACCTTCGCCCCTTCGATTCGACGCCTGTCTACGTGTCGCGATTAAAAACTACTCAGAAAAGCCAGTCGCAGACTCGAAAATACCTCAATTCTATTTTTACCGAATGTGCAACGACTCATATGAATGACTTAATTATCATGGATTCAACAGGATATATTTTTATTCATAATGTAATTACCTCCAGTATTTTCGAATTTATTCTAACTTCGTGTAATCGCGTTTGCGAATCATACTCGCGCACATTTAAGCTTATTAAGTTGCTACGTTTAATCGGGTGACCGGTACACACGTAATTTCGCGCTTCAGGTTGGCTGGCGGGCTCAGTTCGGGAGCCAAGTCGGTGCGCAGAGTCCATTGCCAAGGATTTGCATATCTATGAGCGTGGCTTGGCGTAAATACGCGTAAGAGGACGCCGAGCGAATAGGAAACCGTGTCCTGGAGGGTAGAGACGGAAATACGTGCGGCGCGCAGTAGCCGTGCAAATAAACCCGATGTAGCAAAAATAACGTCGAGCCGGACGAGTCGTATAATAGCTGTTTCAATGAAATAATAAAAGTGATCGCCGAGGTAGCCGTTTCAAGCGAGAACGTGAAATTGTATTTAGAAAATCGAATACAGAAACAAAATGTACCAAACAATTTTCATTGGAAAACCGAATCGTATGAAAATATAGGAATTTCGGGAACACCGGAAATAAGTTATGACTGTCCATCGCTCGCAGGGCGCGTATAGGGAAAATGTTTCCACCCTCATGAATAATTCACGTCCGGGATCGAAATTCGAATTCGATATTCGCAGATTACGCGGTCTCAGCTAGCGCGTTCGTTTTTCCACGCTCGTTCCCTGAAATGTTCATTATAGGATTTGTAGTACATAATATATGGGGTCCGATGTACCTCAGGTCGAGTGTTAGGACGTCTGTGCAAAAGAACTCCGAGCTTCAGATCGTGAAACTTTCATCATACTTCCGAACATAAAAATTAGACGAAAATACGTCGAGGATAATCAAGTCTCGCGAATGTTTACTCGGACGAATTGCTGTCTGTTTTATTTAATCGTGAAAATCAGGCGAACACGCTTTGAACCTCGCGAGCGAGATAAATAAAATTGCGCACAATCGACTGCGAGGAGCTCGTCGATGGACCCAGGATTACCGCCGGGTTTTTCGTTGCATGCACCGCCACGCATGGCCGGCATTCATCAGGAGCTTTTATTTATTTAGGAAACATTGATCAAGCATTACATTTTCCGCATTGCGAGGCTCCCTGTTTTCTTTCACCGCGCTGTATTTGTGTTCTGATCGACGTTTACGGTGCGATTGACCCACATTCCCCGAGCAAATTCAATGTAGAGCAACGAATTGATTGCATGCAACCGAGGTAAAAAAAAGTGTTGCCACCCCGACGAGTTTTCCAGTCGATTCGAGTCCTCTAACGATACTCCAAATAATAACGGGTATAACAAGAAATTGAACTCGATATCGTGTCAATATTTTTTGTATCGTTCAGTTATTGCTCTTCATTTTGAAAAATGCATACGCGAAGCTGTTGGAAGACACGGGACGGACCGGAGGAACCATCGGAGCGAGTCGTTAGCATATAGATAGATATTAGAAACGCGGAGAGGTCTATTTCTCGTGTGTAATGCGCATTTTGGCGAAGGTTAGCCCCCCGGGGCGCAATCTCACCTCATCGGCTAGTTAAATTAGCAGAGTTCACGGTAGTTATCATTCGCAGACGGTTCGCCGATGCTCTGCCCCGGTTTGCTTTCGGGGTGGTAAAGTGTACCGAGGTATAAAATCGGAGATTCCCGTTGTGAAATACCTACGCGGACTGCTCGTTTCGCTGACTGGCGACTTCGAGCTCCATTAAAGCGGTCCGCTCAAACCGAACGTTCAAATTGGATGATTAAAGAAGGCGAAGATAGACCGAGCTCGCGAGTAAACCAACCGTGGCCTCGGTTTATCTAGTCATTTTATTTTCCTGCATTCGGAGTTATCGCGTATTCCTGCAGTTGATGTTGTGCCGGGTAACTGGGACCAGACTCGCGGATATTTTAATTACCCGATTAACGATCAAACTTTTAAAACGTTGGTTAATACTTTTTGTAGAGAAGGACAAGCTGCGTTAAACTGTCTAATTAAAAATATAGGATTCCGTCTAAAAACACCGAATTCGTATGTCCCCTAAATATACTAATCACGTTGATTTTATTCATTTATTCATTTATTCATAATAAAATACGGGCAATAATACCCACAGTACATAATGCGAGAAAGAAGGCTAGTTGACAATCACCATGTAATATATTGCATATATCGCTCAGAAAAAACAAAACAGAATAATATCTTTTACATCCAAATAAAAGTTCACGCAATAAATAAACACAAAGCAAAAATGTATAATTATAACAATGAACATAAAAGACAAAAGAATAAAATAAAATAAGATAAAAGAACAATGAAAATAAATGTAAAAATGAAAATATAGATAATGTACAAATTAAGGTACAGAGACTGGATAATCCCTGAGCCAGTATAGAAGTTTCCGTTTGGCCCTTTACAAGTAGAGCGAAATCGCCGCGAGCAGAGAAAAAAAAAGAAAGATTTACATATTTAGAAAAGTGCTGACTGACAAACAAACAAAACGTTTATTGCCAGTCATTTCATGTTGTGTATTACAAATATGATTACATTGACAATTTCTCGGGCTCTACTACAAGTGTCCGGAATCATGTTAGTAAACGAGACTTCATTAGTAGAGTAAACTTGGGGAAAAGCGAATTCACTGGGTGCGCAAGTTAATTTACGAAATTTACAACAGCTCGCTCGAAATTCTATAAAAATGGCAGCGAGGAACCGCCTCGGCGAAGTTGCACATTTTTAATATAATTCTTGTCAAACAAGGCAGTTATAGTTTTAATCTCATCTGCACATTATTTAAGAGGATGAAAGTGTTTCGTGCCTCGGATTAAGATTGAATCAGAAGCTTATTCGTAGGCGTAGACGCGACGCGAGACGACGTTATATTAAAAGTATAATGGTCGAGGTGGTCCGGGCCGCGTCTCGCGGATTATCATACAATTGGCCGGGCGTCTTGGAAAGGAAGGTCGCATTTCCTTTTGGCGGTAGGAAAAAATACGAGAACCCTCTCGCGAACCTCTTTTCCACGAGGATGGATTCGAGCGGGTCTGGCCGCGGCCGCCTCGGCGAGCAATCTCGCGAAATTGCGCCGCGCGATTTCACGTCGTTTCGCAGAGACGTTACCTATCCGTTCGCCAAGCGTGTTACGCCTTCCGCTTCCTCTCCGACTTTCATCTCCAGAAACGAGAACCGGTCGATGCGAGATAAACGGAAACCAGTCGAACTTTGAGGCAAGTTAATGGAAGAGAAATGAACCGAGTTCCTCGGTTAATTCGTTGATAAATGGTTTAGAGTTTGATACATTTTGCTGCGTGGAGCGGGGCATTAATTAAAAGGTTTTTATAGCAAATCAATTGGCACGTTAATTAAAACGCATCGAGAGACCAATCGTTGTATCGACCGAAACACTTCGCTCGAGTCGACCATAGGGGGAGCGTATAACTCGTATAAAATGATATCGAATGGAAGATTGTATGCGTCTACGCGATGGCAGCAATTTTGTCATCCGAGCGGAATTTATGTATCTCGGTAGGAGAGGCATCATCGCCGCCGCCGCCGCCGTCGTTCCGGATCATCAATTTTTTTTTCCAAGTTCCCTGATAATGCGGCCCTTCGAATACATTAGATCCATGCACCGGCGTGCACTGGTATTCGGAATCGATAAACTAGAAAATGTATTCGAAAAACGCGCTGCTTCGAACCATTTACCTCCGAAACCAATAACTTGCCGCGCGATGCCGCGTACAATGAAGCGCTCGAAGTGGAATTGTTATTGAAATTCATGTTACGTAGAAATGATTGATAGCTTCCACTTCTACGCGAAGGGTACGAGATTAAAATGGAGGTACCGATTCAAAATGAAAATAGAAAATATTTTCATCGCGCGGAATCGATGACGGTGTAACGCGTGAGTCCGCGTTACGCCTCGCGTGTATCAAAAATATTTCGTTCGTACCCATTGGCCTCTCTTTGGTCTGAATTCATTTACAGAGGAGTACACTCGGTTCCCGACCGTTTTGCAGAAATAATTATGACATTAACGTAACGAGATTCTGTCCCGGTAAATTTGCAGCTATCATATGACCTTTTTCCCGACCCTTCTCGCACAGATTCCGGTAAAAAAAATCAGTATCGTTACTCTTCAGACAGGCCGTGTATAGAGGTACCAGGCAGCCGTTCGTTTTTGTCCGCGCGCGTCTCGCTTGTTTTCCCGGCGATTTTTCCACCTACGGACCTTTGCCCCTTTGTTCCACTCCATTCTCGTCTGTCTGGGTGCAAAAAAAAAAGTAGGCCCAGTGGGAATTAAAACCGAGCACTCCGGCTCGCGTCACGTGCACCGGGTTAGAGTATGTCATTTAGTGGCTTTGTTCCTACTTCCCTACGTCTACCTCTTAACAGTTGTCTCTCGCGCGACAACAGTTACGAATATCGTAAAAAAGTCGTAATCATAACTTGATATAAGTTTAATCAACGATCGAAATCCGTTCGATCATCTTTGTTAAACCATTAAGCAAGCATGATGTCTTTCACAAAACGTGATTTTAAATAAGAAGAAAAATGTGTTATGATCGTAGATCTATCGATCCACCCTGTATATAATAAATAAATAAATATAATATATAATAAATCTGTTGATATCTTAGATTGTGTGGATGAAATAATAGTGACTTTCATCCGGTTATCCTCTTATAAGGATCATCCGATAATTCGACTCTTGAGGAGTTCAGAATTAACGATTCTGATAAAGAGCAGAATTATAATGTAACAGGATTTCATTTGGGATTCGGGTTAACGCTCGTAAAGTTTGAGCAAACGTTTCGACGATATTCTCAACTATATACGTAATACGTATGTAAATCTCGCATGGGCGAATGGGGGGTTTGGAGGATCGCCGAAAACTGAAGTCGTAAAATTATACGCGCCCCGTTCTCCTCCTGGCCGATTTCACGGCTCGCCGATTCGCGGAGATATACGCCTGTCGAACTGCAGCAGGGAAAGGGGGTCGCTTTTGCCACTGCTAACCCAGGTCCGACCACGAGGCGAAAACAAGTCGAACAGCGTTGATAAAGTCGTTTCATAATCTCCTTGTTTTCAGGAATCGCGAAGCACAGAGAAATGAGCATGCAGGAATTACTTACCCTTGCCTTTGGTGTCTGCTTCAGTCCAATGGCTGGCTGGCTCCTGTTACTCTGTAACATTGACACAAATAAAATTGAGTGACGACGACGGAATGTGTTATAGTGCGAGGTGATCGTATCCAACAAGAAAGAAACTCAAATTATTCTAGCTCTTTTGAAATGTATTTGAAAATACAGCTAACGCGAGTTTTTTCTATAAAATGGCATAAAGCTAACAGAAACGTTTTCCAGCGAAACGATTCCTGGTTCGCAAACATTCTCTACGAAAATATTTTCAGGTTTTCCACGGGCTGGGCATGGCTACTATTCATCAAGTTCCGTTTCAAAGTAAAACTCCAATACCTAGCGTGCTTTCTTCTCTACCGCTGACAATATGCACGAACGAGCTGCAATGCAATAATGCCGTGATTCACGTTTGAACGTGCTACAATCCTCGTTATTAAATTATTAGATTGAAAGAAGAATTCAGCGACAAGTAATACCATTTACGGCGTCGTTTCCGCCGTGAATAAATACGATGGTGGCACGGTTCGCGAAACGATAAATCCGGCGGGAACCGTGGACGTCATTGCCGGGAACGCGTAAATCTTAATTGACCAGGCAGCGACTGTTAAATCAACAAACGGCGGGAAATCCGACGCGCGAACACGACCCGGGTTAATATTAGACGTAGCGCAGCCGGATTCGAATGATTTTCATTCGATCGCCGTACGCGTGTTAATTAAAATATCTCATGGGAACGCGTCTCGAAACGTGCTTCAACGGTTTCTTCAACGGACCCGGCGACGATTTTAATTAACGCCGCGATTGGTTACCCGCCCACTCGTTCGACGTTACTTTAACGTTCCAATTAATATCCGCCGGAATTATTCGTTGCTGGCAAATTTTGAGTCAGCGGTCCGCCGGCTTCGATTGTGTAATTAGATGAATCTCGTTTTAAGACCGCGTGTTTTATGATCCGCCTCCACCGAAGATGACAGGCTTCCGCGTTATCGAGACGCGGTTGTAATTACTTGTCGTATTAAAACGAAGTTCGTCAAGTCGAAGATTGACAGAGGTTGAGCGGGTTCCACGGACGCGTGGTTTGAAATCAACAACGAGTAGGTAGCTGCGCGTATCGCGAAACGACGAACGTGGTGCTAATTAAGCGGTTTATCTCGATTAATTCCGGATAATTGGCCATGGTAATTAGTCCAATTACAGCGATGGTTCAGCAATAGCGAGCGAGCAACGGTCGCCGGTAGTCCTTCTCGGTGCATAGGCATACCCATTGGTCGGAATGTCGCAAACTCGACCGCAACAACTGTTATCTTCACTACTCGCTTCCTGGATTCCCCGAAATTACACAGATTTCACGATATTACTTCAAACCCGGCGAGAGTGTAACGTACGGTTCCCGCGGACGAGCTATTTCATACCTCAACCCTCGAACGTGCACTCGTCATTTATTTCACTTCATATATTCATACGCTCTCTTTTTTCCTCAAACAAAAAATGTACGAGAGTAACAGAGAACGTATTCAAATTCATTTAACAGTCGATACAATTACTTCATTCAATCATGCAGGTCCATTTAATAATTATTCATAACGTTTAATGCTCTGATTTATGCAATCCTACACGCTTGTAACATTATTTCAGTATATAACTTAATAACAAACTGATTAACTGCAAATGGAAACTGAATATTAAATGCTGTGGATAAATGAAATATTGTATAATAAATGATAATGACCATTCTACTTGTTATGATTAAAATGAGCATTTTCATGTTTCAGATAGAGGCTTGAAGCGGCTGAGGCGGGTGGCTCTGATTGGCCACCCGCCTTGTCACATTCGTTGTCCGATTCCGGGAGTGTGCGATTGTTTATTGCGCGACTTAGAGTCATAAGGACGTTCATAGTGTTACGGTCGTCCTGAACCTGAATTTCTGTACGTATATTTTAATCACATAATATATATTCATCGGTTTCTTCCTATAATATTGCAGATTTGCTTTATTCTTTATTTACTACTCGAAAATTAAATATCGTGATATATTTAACCAAACAGACCGATGCGTTGTTGACATCGCAAACAATTTTTTACCGGCCCTTTGGGCAGAAGCTTTGGATCTGAAATATTCATATTTAGTTTTGTTTTATCGTGACATACATCAATTTCATAACGGTTTATGAACGTCTGACTTTTTATTATACTTTTCGTTTTTACATAGTCACGTTTACATACGCGTTAAATAAAACGTCGAACAAAATTCATTTCGCGTGGTACAGAATTTTTATTCCCATCGTATTATCAACTCCGCGCACAATTCGGAACTGGATTTAATAATCGCATTTAGTTTTACATTTGTATTTGTTACAGCGGACGCGATTTTAATTAGTTTCTCGAAATTGCGTCGTCATGAAGCCAGTTCGTTGAGCCGCGTGCGAAAACCGCGTTTTGCCGGCAAGTGTTTTTCGCGTGGCCAGGACGGGGGACGGGGGCTGTGTTTGTTTATAACCGCGGCGACTCCTGGCAATCGGACCCAACGTGACTGTGCATGAAAAGAGGTAAGAAGGCAAACTGTTTTGCATTTCGCATTTTGTACACCGTGCACGTTCCTGCAAATTCATATTTTTTTATGACCACAATTGGAATCAGAGTTTATGTGACGGTACAGTTTTCTACCTGTCTGATAGCATCGACTTCTCCGATCTCACTGTGTGAAAAATAATAAACTAGTTTTCTATGTTGAGTCGTGGAATTTTGAAGTAGTTTAATAAAGCCCGGCTGTGTTTCTTGGACGGACGCGCCTAGAAAATTTGGTCTGCTCCGTTGCCCGTAATTTGTAATCGCGAGAGTTTTCAATCGAGTTGTCCCGCTCGGCCAACGGATAATACTCAGTCAGTGGAGTGGTTCAACCCAGTTTCCATAATTGCGCGCGGGGCCTTCTTTAAGCTGCCCCGTTTCATCCTATTCTCACCCTCGCCCTCTTTCCTAGCCCGCTTTTGTTTTTATCAAGCCGTTTAATCGGTCAAATCCGGGTCGCGTCCACCGAACAAACAATTAAGTTGGACCAAAAAGATGCAAGCCCCGCGAGAATTCGACGGTCAGTCGCTTTCAGGCAACCGCCGGTTTTTCGTTCGGGTTTACGGAGTTGGCATTTTATCAAAGCAGCCGGTCGCTTTTGCCAGTTTCGTATTTAATATCAAAGCGTCAAAGAGAAACAGACCCTCGCCATGATTAAACAATTGTGCGTTTATGGTTTTCAATGAAGTACGCGCTCTTGCGCAGAAAATCGATGAAAACCTCGTGATTATTGGCAGAACTAACTGAAATCGTAGGAATGAAAACTGGTTCACTGAAACGTTGATTGGGCTCGCGCAGGAAAGGAAACAGGAGTTCCATTTTCCGAAGGAAATTCTCGGACGCCTTCAAAGATATTCGAATAATTATACAATCATCGCGGACGCTTTGTGCAATCACGGGTCCGTGCTAGCGGGTGATATTCAATTTTAGGAAGTAGTCGAAACCGTTCGCCCCCGATGTTATCGCCGGTTTGATAGCCACGTCGGAAAATTGTGGTCACGTACAGTTTCCCTTTCTTTTTTTCGTTTAATTCCTTTAGCGAATCCTCTCGGGCTCGTCTGCAGTTCTGTCACGGACAGTGTCAACTAAAAATAAATTAGATTCGACAGGAATACAAAATCAGTTTCCCTCGGAATGGAAACGAGATCTTTAAGTGATAAGCAGGAATTCGAAACATATTTTTACATTATTATTTGATGCGTAATCTCGAAATTCAGAAATTGATTTATAAAAGTTTATCGTGCTGAAACGGTTTATTAAAAAACACGGCGTGCAAGGAAATGCAATGATCGGTAGTTAATTCTTGCTTTCAGAGATCAGTAGCAATATTTTCCGATATACAGGCACGAAAAGTAACTACGTTCGCGTGCTGTTTTTACCGGAATGAATCCATTTTACTTCCTCGTGTGTAATCAATATTATTGAAATTCAGCGTCTATTAATTACCCCGGAATATTCGCAGATTATTAACGTAAAATTACCTTCATAACTTCATTGTGATGTGAGCAAACTGTTAGCTAAATGGTAAAACAATAAAATGAATTTTCATTAACTTTAATATGAATAATCTTTGAAAGACGTTGACTTTCATTCATTAATTATTAAATGACTACGTCAAGCTTTTTAATTTAAATGTATCTCTTTTTCGATTCTCATGGAAAAATTCGTCTCTCGCGAGGAAATTGTGGAATGAAATTCTTCCGTGTTCGATTGGTGGAAAATTTAATTCAAACTCGCTCGTTATGCAGTCGTTACGCAATATGACATTACGAGCGTGTCATTGGTTTCTCTCTTTCAGCTTCTACCAGGGAAAATCGTTACACTGTGAGCTTCAGTTATTAAAAATGAAAGAAGCATAATCAATTATCAGACCGTGGTTTTTACAGAAAAATTAAATCCATGATATTGTACCTGATAGGGAATTATCAAAATGTTGAGTGGGTATCGTAATACTTAATCAAAAAATTACTATATGGAATACATTTCTTAAAGTGCAATAAATGCATAAGAATCATGCAGTCTATTAATTATTAAGGAATATTCTACGTAGATCGTAGTTTCATATCATGATTTTATTATTACTGGCGTATGCAGGATTCCCATAGAAAACACGTGCTGCGACTTTTTTAAGGGATGCAAAAATCGTATCGATTTTCTGTCAGCACGTCTTTTCCCGCTGCCCGACGCAATCAAAAATGGAAAATAGAAAAAGATAATAGACGGACATGTTATTTCGTCCCCCTTTTTGTTTGCCTTTCACGCGGACGAATTTTTAATTAACGCAAAAAGTAACGAACCCGAATTTTTATAATAAATTCGTTCCTTGCGTCGGTGTTTGCTAGGCTGTACCTAAAATGGTTCCAACATTTTTTCTAAAATTACTCGTCTAATTTGCAGTGGAATAAGTTGCAGTTTTTTAAATCTATGAGAAATGCAGTTGATCAGCTCGGCTTTATTAATGTTAGAAATGCAAGCGTTGAGAGTACAGGTGTATCGAGCTGTAATAACTAAATTTATTATCCGTGAGGGTTGGCAAACTTTCTGGAACCAAAGTTCGCGCTTTCGCTAAATAATTTAAATTGTTTTGCGGTAGGAGATGCGATATAGCCTGCGATGCCTCGAATTCCTTTCGAATTCCTTTGAAACTACGTCGAGACCATTAAAATGAATAAAAATATGCTCGTGTAAAGTTCGGCCGAATAAAACTCATTAATCGAGACGCTCTAATGAACTCTGCTCTATCCGATCCAAAAGGCGCGTCTCGCGTAAAGCGGATAGCTTCGTTTCCAAAACTCTTAGCAAAAATCAATAAATCGAGATGTTTTTATCCACCGGTTCTATGCACCCCAAAAAGCAGAAGACATTTTCGTATGGCGATCGCGCGGATAAAACATAAAGTGGCTATACGAGTTCGATTCCGATAAGCCTGTTCTATACACGGTTTAAGCCGTGTTCGCGTTAAAACGAGGTACGAATATTTTGCAGCGAGACCGGCTGATAATGAAAACCCAATTAATACGAGAACGGTGCTCGAGGCCGGCCGCGGTCGAATCAATGGCTAACGACCGGTCGTGTAATGTTTTTTCCGTTCGGATCGAGAACCGTGCCAAAATGGTGGCCGAAGGAACGAGAACTCTGTACTCCAGGGAAACGTTCCCCGTGCCTCCGAACTTCCGACTTCCCTTTCGTTTTTCCGCCGTCGTAAATTTTTTAACCGTTACCAAGGTTCCCGGGATAATTGTATCGGTCGGGGCGGAATTAGATTTCGTACGTTCCTCCGAGTTAGTCCCTTTCACACCATCTACGAGAATTGAAAGATGCGACCCGCTGTTCCGCTCGTTTAATCCACGGAATTCTTGTTTTCAGATGGCACTCGATGGGTGTCTGTGTCGAAGTGAACGCGAATTGTTTAACCAGAAATGACGAGGCGATTTAAATTGCTGAACGAAATGGATTTTTCTTATCAAACGTTTTGAGAAGCTGGCACGGATTTTTACTGGGACGTGCAAACATGCACGGTCCTGGCCAGTTCAAAGACGTCCAACCTGCTGGCTAGAGGCTCTCCTTCCTCCCCTATCCCTCCGTCCCTCTCTCTCCCTCTTTTCTATTGTTACCTCGGACTTTTGTGGACCGTGGAGAACAGAACGGGAGAATTGTTTTCGGCCTCGCCAGCGACAGTTTTTCATTTTTACTATTCTGAAAAAAACTGTTGGAAGTTTTTTGTTACGCCTTCGCCCCGAAGTGTTTGTCCGCGAAAATCGCCGTGACTTGTAACCGGAACAAGTATATTCCGAGGGAGAGCCTGTAAATCATGGACTCTCGCCTGTGTTTTTGTTCATACGCTCTGGAGACGTTCCCGCAGCGCCGAAATAATTGTCCCGGTCCGCCGCCGTTGGGTCTGATAAAATTATTTGTCGAAACGTAAACGGGGGATAGTTTGTCAACGCTGGGGAATCAGGGTGCTTTCTTAGAGCCGCGGCAAGATAGATGACGTACAAATATTTTACAAGACAGTTGAGACAAAGGGGGAGGGGAAGTGGCTTAATAAATGAGGACAAATTTAGTGGACGTTGGTTTATCCCTGGCACGAACAAACACTCATTACAGCCCGGGGCAATTGATGTACACCGCCCAGCGTGTTGCTGAACGTTGAGTCAGGGAAGCCATTAGTTTCAATTTGCAAGGATAATTCAGAAGGATGCGTACAAGTCGTGCTCTCGAGCCTCGTGATATAGTAATTGTAGCTTCATCAGCAACGCGGTATCAAGTATCGAAACCATTCGACCATAAAAACCAGATGGTATTAGCACTTATTTTGTATCCCTTTTCGAATGGAACTCGGTTCTATCCGTTTCGTGTTAAATCCTTAATGGGTCTCGACTGGCTCGATTAAAACAAATGCGCGCAAATGGACGACAGTTGGAAAAGCGTCGTGCACACGCTCTTATCCGCTTACTATTGTCGCTTTCAAGAGATCAACCCGGATAGATACGATTGAGAGGCGGCCGGAGTCTCAATCGACACCGGCCTCATTCGTATTCGTTTCCTGAAACCCGGAAATGGGTGCCCGGAACGAGAAGAAAACTGTCGGACAGACATTAGCCAAATAAGTCGCTCTATCCCATTTTCATAATTAATTCGAAAGTATCAGTTTCACATATCTCAAAATATATTAAACGCAAAAATCTGGCAATGCAAACTAATTTTAAAAAGTGCTCGTTCCTTTTTAATTACAGCGATTATTCCTCGGAAAATGTGTTCATCGTCAGTAATAAGGGAATGCATTAAAATTGCTGGTACAAAGTTCAGATCTATTAGGGAATTTTTTCACTCACGGCTCGTTCCGCCGTTATTTCTCACTTTTGTCTGCCGGTTCATAACGCTAAGCACGAACGCTTGAAAGAAGATATTAATTACGTTAGAAAGAAACACGACCTGTTGTCTACACTCTCGGCATAGCGAGCAGAATTCCCTTTGCATTGTCCCGTTGCGAGAATTAATAGGGTAGAAAAATTCTTGGAAGTAGCTGGTGTAAATATTTTTGTCAAGAACAAGCAAACCGTTTAACCCGATTCCGCGGGCTCGCAATTAGACCACGTAGTTTCATGCAAAACGTGTGCGGTATCAATTAAAAAATAATACTCAATGAACAATGTCCCTCATATAATCTTATCGAGTTTTAAAATCCGCAGTTGAATGATTTTAATTTGGTTACGTAATTTCGAATAGAAATTATAATCCTGCCAGTCGGTCCGGCAACGTGTACACGAGCCGAAAGGCTGGAGCTGATTGTTAATCAGAGTTCGACCATAACTCTTTCCCGGAGGGTGCCACCATAATTCATCTTAATACGCGTAGTTATTCTCGCGGAACGGTTCGTATAACACACAGTATAAATCTCAGCGGGGCGGTAGAAAAAAGCGAATCGCGATACGATTCGGGCTACCCCGGTTCGGCTCACCGGAGCGAGAATAAAGTATTCCCTTTTGTGCCGTCGAATCCTTTTATTCCATCCGTTCGGCTACTTATTTCGCGCCGGTCTATACGTATTTCCATTGGAACGCGGCTGAATTGTATCGGGTTCGGAAAGTTGGTGCATAAGGGAGCCAAGTGGTGCAACAACGAACGGGCCCTATAGGCGGAATCTCTTGCCGTCGCGTCGGCTCGGAAATACGAATTCTCTTTACTTCCCCATTGTCCGTTCCGTACGGTGAAAGCGGGGAGGGGACGGGACGGACGGTGAAAGGTGCGGTGGGATATTTGCTCTTCGGGGAAAGTAAACTCCCGCTACCGGAGCTTTTCATACGCGCGCGACTCGCAGCGCTAACCCAATTTCGTGCCGTGCCACGTTCGAGCCGCGTCGGAGAGAGAGACACGGGTTATTTGCCTTTCCTACGCTGTCCCGCCTTTTATGCAAAATATTGGCAAGGATTCGGGACAGCCGCTGAAATAGTCCCGCGTTCTAATACGTGTTACTAATACAACAAGCGCCGGGCTCGCCGTTACGTCATACCTACGTTAAAAATATAAATTAAACGAGCCTCGCAATGAGCTGATAAGCTCGTTCTACTTAACATACATTTGCATGCGGGGTGCATATGGATTTTGAACGGAATATAAAATGAGGACCCGCGGGTAGAACATTCGGCAAATAAACAGAAAAGGGGTCTTTAACCCGGGATTCTATTTAGTCGCGGTGCACCGGCGAAACCGAACTGGTAGATTCGCTATTCGAAACACGTGCACGTCGGGCGACGTCGGCGACGTCGTCAGACGATATCTGGTTTTATAACGCGCGGACAAACTTGTCTGGACCGAAAAAGAGCCAGAGCTGCGCGAAGTGAAAGGTACACAGGTCCCATAACGAAGTTTTCAAAGACAACATCGAGCCTGATATCTAACGAGTTCGTTCCACCCCGCCTGGCAAAAACTGCAACTTGGAGACCCTCCGTTCCAACCCTTCCCCTTCCGTCCGCGTTCCCCACCCCGTTTTTATTACGTAATACCGAGAGGTATTGAGCAGATAGGGAAGAACGTTAATTAAAATTAATAATCGCTGATTTTATTTCCGAAATTCTGTTTGATTCCTGTTCGACGTCAAATAATATTTTGTTTTCAAATTGCTTCAGATCAAGTGATGCGGGAGACTGGCTGATCCGGAGGAACAACGTCCGACGTCGAATGAGGTATGTGAAACAGTTATCTTAGAACTATTTTTCTTCTATTCGTTTCCTCTCTGCTTCACGTGTTCCGAGATGAAACAACTTCTGCAAGACTGTTTTGTGGACGCAGGAATTGTTTCCTTAGCATTACCATTCCTCACTCAAATTCCTATACATATATTCATCGTCATTGCCTCGACGTTTGTGCTTTCTAATACTATCGTACCACGAAGTTAATTAACTTTGAAATAACCAACCGCAGATTTCGTCGCGCGCGGAAATACGAAAAATCCATTCAATAGCCGCGAACACAAAGAGAAAAACGTCAGTGTTCTTCAGACCAAAATTCATTTCTCAACAAATGTTCCGTATAAAAATCCGCGCCGCGGCGAGTAAAATAAAGGGAGTGCTGCTAGTCATGCGAACATTTTGACATGCATTACGTCGCATGCGAGGGGCAAAGAAATTGGTAAAACAGCCGGTACGTCGCATCGATCATCGTTCTTACCTCCGACTCCGGGGACTGAACGATCAGCGACGTCCTCGGGGGTTTCTCGGGCGGCACTTTCTTTAAAGTGCCTGTGAACGATACCGACGTGGCTGTGCTGGATGGTGGCGGCGCGGAGACGGCCTCGTGGCCGTCTATCTGGCATTGAAGCCGGTGGAACTGCGAGAACGAGGCGCGATTCTGCTCGGCGTTGCGTTCGAATTGCGGTAGACACGGTAACGGCATCTGCGACATGTTCGGTATCTGAATAGCATTCGGGTCGCCAGCTTCCTGTTGCAAACGCGGTGACAGTTTCTCACAGACGGACGATTGGCAGGATTGATGATTAGAGTTCTGTGAATAGGCGGCGGTCAATAACGTTTGATGATGCGCGTGCTGCTGCTGCTGCTGCTGGCTCTGCATCTTATTGCTGTCCTGGTGGTTGGACAGCGAGTTCGATTGAATCTGGTGCATCTCGTTGCCGATCGAAAACTCGGATCTTCCCAGTTTGTCGCACAGCTGATTCTGCGCCTGCAGGCTCTGCAAGCGAGCCTGCAGGTCGCTCTGTTGGTGCTGGAACTGAGCTACCTTGTCCAGGATCTGATTCTGGTTCTGGAAATACTGCAGCTTCGCCTGCAGGTCGCTCTGCTGCCTCTCGAATTGACTCAACTTCTCCGAGAACATATCCAAACTCTGTTGATTTTGCAGTTGCTGCTGTTGTTGTTGCACCGTCAGAGATTCCTGCTTATCGGCCTGGCTTTCTTGCTGTCCCTGGAGATTATCCATCTGGCTTTTGCTGTGGGTTAATAAATTACTGGCGACGTTGTGGCTCTTGCGGTGGCTGTGAATTATGTGATCCACTTGATCAATAGGCTTGTTCAAACTCTCGCCGAAATCCGTCACGACGGTCAGGACGGTCTTGGTGTCCAATTTCGCCTCGCTGAGAGCTGGGTACTGATGGCAGAGATTAGGACTGGCCCTCTGCGAAGGCGCGCCGCCGGCAGGCGGCCCGAGGTTCGCCACGGATCCGCTGATAGGCTGCTCTTCGAATTCCTTCCTCGACAATTCCATGTGCTTCGTCAGATCCGCGCTAACGTGGCGCAGGTGACGACGCTGCTCCATTATAGTCCTCTGACTGATATTAGGGATCGGCTGGAACGCCGACTGACTCATTCTGGCTTCCTTGCGTTCCTCGACTTGATGCATCTGCCTCGGGTCTCTCCTCTCCTCGGACTGATTCCTGGAACGAGGACTGGTCGACAGCATTTGGTTCTGCATCATGTTCCTCTCGTGCTCCTGGCGCTGCCTCTGCTCGGCCCATATCGACAACTCTTGTCGGGTCTTCTCGAAATTCTGATTGACGAACGACGGGCTCTTCTGACCGGCTCTGTCCGCGGACCCCTCGCGGATCGGCATAAACGGCATCGGCGACCTCCTAATGTCCTCCATTCGCTTCCCCTCTATGGTCATCGGCGACCGTCTGTGCTCGTCGAAGTAATCGGATCGCCTGTTTTCTTGCGGCATCGCTATTCTTTGATTAGGGCTCACGTTACCCCACTCGGGCTTTCTGTCCGCGCCCATGCTCTTCCTGTTCTCCTGTCTCGTATCAAAAGCCATCGGCGATACCCTTAAGCTCGCGTCCAGCCGCCTTTGATCAGCCGACGGGTATACTTGATTGGCTTCGACTCGCTTCGGGTCCACGACCACGGCGCCGGCCTTTCTGCCCGCCATCAATATTTCCTGGCCGCCGTCGCCGGGAAACGTGAACGTGATCGTGTCGTTCCGCCGCTGGAAGCTGGACGTTACGTCCACTGAAATCGACTTCCTGTGCTCCGGTCTGGCCACGTAAAGACCGCAGTCGCCCGACTCGCACAGTTTTTCCCTCGCCGCCGGGTCGCCGTTCGTGTCCACGTACAAACCGTCCTGTCTGGTCCTCGGGTTCTGATTAATGGCCGTCAGGTATCGCCTGTCCTGCGGATCGGTCACTATCTGAGTACCTTGTACAATTATCGCCCCGTCGCTTCTGTGGATCTGCTCCTGCGCCGGGTTCTGGCTCGGGTCGTACTTCGGTTTCTGCATGCCGGGTACGTCGACGCTCGCCGACTTCCTGTGACCCGAAGGGTCGTGCGTGATCTTCGAATTGCCCCGCGGCGGGACCATCGGTTTCGGTCCGCGATTCGGCCGTTCGTTAGCGGCCAGTGCGATCCCGTGGCCGACGTTCTGCGCGATCGGTTGAATGATCGGCTGCGTCTGGTACTGTCCCAGTTCCTGCGAGAATCTCTGAGGATTAGGCGACTGCTGCCCGTACTGCTGCCCCGGATAGATCCCGGCGTGGGTGTACGGCACCGCATTCATCACCGTCTGGGGGTACTGCGTGTACGGGTACTGGGGCTGAGCGGTGAACTGGTAGCTCGGCGGCGGTTGGGGCACCACCACCCCGGAAAAATACGGCGGCTGCGGACTCGACGACTGCGGCGGTATTTGCGAGCCGTGTTGAACCGTTACGTACTGGCCCTGGCCGGTGAACATCGGGTTCGCCGTGCCGCCGTGGTACAGCCCGGAGTCTCTGTACGTGACGTCCCTCGTCACGTACCCCGCCCTCTCCGCGTACTGCGTCTGCTGCGGATACATCTGCGGTCGCACTTCGAACTGACTGCGTATCTGCGTGTACTGCGTTTGATCGTAATCAGGGACGAACTGGGGCTGCACCTGGACAGGCAGCGTCTGGGTGCTCGTCTGAGACACGTGCTGCGTCCTCTCCACGGGTTTTTCCTGAGAATATTGCGGGGGAAGCTGGCCCGTCGTTGGGTGTCTGTCCTCCGGGACGCCCACTATAGATTGCTTCCTTCCACTCGGATATTGCCCTGCGTGCTGACTCGGCTGTTGTTGTTGCTGCTGCTGCTGCTGCTGCTGTTGCTGCTGCTGCTGTTGTTCTTGTCCCGTCGGTTGATTCTGTTGAACCCTGTCCTGCGCGAACCTGTCGTAGTCCACCGTCCGGTTCTCGAAGCCATTAGACAAATCTTGTTTCGCGTTATCGGCCGGCGGTTCCGCCCGCCCGTTCTGACAAGCCGTCGGCTGCTCGTCCATCGTTTGCCCGCTCTGATTCTGCTCCTGGGTTTCGTTCGGTTCGCCGGAACCGGACTGCGACATGTTGGCGGCCCCCACCGACGGTCGTCCGCCGATGTAGCCGAGAATTCGCCCCAATCCGCACACCGTGACGACTTTGCCCTGCGACTAGCTGCCCGAAACCTCTAGCGTCTCGTCTGAACGCGGCCCTCGACGCGGTTACCGGTTTCACGCCTCCAGGATTCGAATCGATCGACTCGAGGCATGTAAACGTCGATACTGAAGTCGTTCCCTGCAATCCTTTCCTCGGGCAGAAATTATTCGATCCTTATTTTGGAATTCACGAACCCGAACAGCGATCGTTTTCGATTTCACGTTTTATGTAATTCGCGATCGGTGCACGAGATCACGTTTTGTTCTCCGGTCGACCAGCCAGGATTATTTGTAGCTGGAATTTCTTGTAGAATTTGTTATAAATGCCCTTCTCTCGAACAGTGGATCGTGTTTTCTCTTAGCTGGGGCAACTTGAAATCGTGATCACTGGACGAGTTTACATTTTCCGTTTGCCAGATTGGTCGCGTTCCGCTCCTCAGCGTTCGAGACTCGTTAATAACTGACGAGCTTACCGAATAACGTTACGTGAAAAATTTGTAAACGCCGGCCGAGAGTCTTTGTGCGCTGGACCCTCGCAATTTCTCATTTCTGCGCCCGCAAAAGGGAATGCGCGATTGCGAACGTAATCTCTTTTATTGCGTCTCTTTGACGTGATCCTCGTTTCGCCTCGCGAGTCTTCATCGGGAGAAACAAACGGCTTTCGAACGTCTGTTCACGATTTTTTTCTCTTTTCGCTGGACGAGCCGAAGGAAAACTGTTGTCCCCTCTGTTTAATAATTCTTCCCTTCGTATCGATTTCGTTACCAAAAATTCGATTCCAAAGTCTTTTGTCCTCTTGTCATTTTATTTATCCTACTAGTATCGTATATCCCGAACTGTGTATATAAGGGATGTATATATATTGACTTATAGAGTCGCGTTTAATCCGTGTAAATTTGTCAAAAGTTTAGAAATTTGATTAATTCGTGTTTGATTACGTTTCGATTTCGAAAGTCTTTGATTATGGGCAGTTTTCATTATTCTCCGTTCGAATAGAAAACGTTTTGATTTTCGTTTCCCTCTCTCGGCGATCGATCTGGAAAAGAAATGATTAAAACGATATTTCCTCCGTTTGTACCTCAACGATTTCCCTCGTAATTCATCGAAACCTGGAGAGTAATCTTCCTAAAAACGTTCGAATTTGAAAGTGTCCGTACGTCTATTAGAATCGAGTGCATTTCGGGTGATTCGGCGCAGTCGTTTAAGAGTGAATCAGTGAGAAGCCTGTTTACAAAGGGAGTGGGTGTTCGCGAATCGTTGACAATCCGTGTTACGACTTATCATCGAGAAACTGTGAACAAAGCTCGGTGGACTATCCATTTCACTCGGTGGAGCACGAATTGTTTTCGTGATTTCCCAGGCGCCTCGTGATCACTTTAGTTACCGGGAGAAAGAGAGAGAAAGAGCTCGGACGCGCAATCTTTCATTGCTGGAAAGTTAATCCACGGCAAACAGAGACGTTGCAAATTTCTCACTGTCTCTACGAAACGGCTGTAAATTATCGCCGGTCCCTCTCCACTTACTTTCGTTATTTCTCTGAGTGCCGCGGGTTGAGAACTCGACGTTGTTCAATTGTTCCCGTTCAAAGAAACAGACACTCGTCTCGCGGTCTCTTCGCCGCGCGGACCTTCGATAAATTCCACGCCAAAGCCTCGCGTATTATTAGAAATTTACTTTGATTAGAATTCCGAAGATCTGTGGCCTGTAAATCATCGGTAACCGCCGGGGCTAATCAATTATGCTGTACCGTGAACCGGCCGCCGCTCCGACATGCAGGGAATGATTAACCTTAATTGTTAATATCTCGTAAACCATTAAAGTCTGCCCCCGAGACAAGATACGGACACAATCAGGCACGCAAACTCTCTGAGCCAGGAAAATCTCATTAATAAATGACCGTAACACTTGGGACTTTCTTGTTAGTCCCATGAATTATTCATGTAACGAGCGAGTATAAAAAAGAAGTGAATAATTAACTAAAGGATTAAGTGACACGGAACGAGTTGGACGACGTAAAGAGAATGGTTATCAGTCTGTCCGGAATAAACAGTTTGTCCAGGGGTTGATTATAGCTGCGTTCGCGCATAATCGACAGTTTAGGAGCACGTTACCGATTCTCAATCAACCTCCCCATTGTGCGCCACGCGAATCCCGTTGAACCACTCTAATTACGAAGCGGGACTTATCGTATTTCTCCTCATTAATTTTTCCCTCTAGCCGGGCACGCGACGTTTAAACGGGAGGGACGTGGCGTAAGCAAAGAACGTATCACAATCTCGTTAGAAGCCGGACGACAAACAACTTGAAGGTATTCCCTCCGCTGCGTCTGGGAAATTTTTTATCCCCCAGGGAAAAGGAGGAAAATTGCTTTTGTGCATAGATATCCCCGCGCGGTTCGCTTAACAACGCGAATATTTCCGAATCGAGTTCCAATTTCGTAACGAATATTTTTTAACAAGATCTTTGCGCGGAATTTGATCACGCTCGTTTGGTTTCAATTGTGCCGTAGATTAAACGCAGGAATTGAAATTCTTGAGAAGGTATCGTCATAATCGTAACGCAGAAATTGCACGGCTTAGTGTGTGCTACATAGCTCGCTCCTCGAATATTTACTTTGCATTTAGTTATANGTGCATTAAAATTGCTGGTACAAAGTTCAGATGTATTAGGGAATTTTTTCACTCACGGCTCGTTCCACCGTTATTTCTCACTTTTGTCTGCCGGTTCATAACGCTAAGCACGAACGCTTGAAAGAAGAAGATATTAATTACGTTAGAAAGAAACACGACCTGTTGTCTACACTCTCGGCATAGCGAGCAGAATTCCCTTTGCATTGTCCCGTTGCGAGAATTAATAGGGTAGAAAAATTCTTGGAAGTAGCCGATGTAAATATTTTTGTCAAGAACAAGCAAACCGTTTAACCCGATTCCGCGGGCTCGCAATTAGACCACGTAGTTTCATGCAAAACGTGTGCGGTATCAATNGTGTGCTACATAGCTCGCTCCTCGAATATTTACTTTGCATTTAGTTATACCCGCACCGGTATATAGCCGCGTGTATTGAACATACTATTCGTGTGTACTAAGCGTGCCTTAATGAGCTCGCTGTAGATATACAAATTTGCTATTTCCACGTACAAAGTGTTATCCGAGTTTGCGGATAGTTAAATAAAACACTAATTAGCGCGGTATTCTTTGACCCAAATTCAGAGCGGCGCGCGGTTTATTTTCCTAAAAATAATTTATTCAACTAAATTCTTTCGCAGAGGGAGAAGTGGTCGTGCGAAATGATTTATTAAAATATATCTCGGATGCATATGAAAAGGAATAGGAAATTGTATAACGAGGAAGGTGGTATATGCGCGGGTCAGTTCGATCGGGCAAATATCCGGCGTGAGGAGATTCTTAACAGAAGCACGTGCTCGAAGACATCGAGTTACCGCGAGGAGTCTATTTTCACCGTCTACCTCCCTCCGGCGAAGTGATTCGATAGGGATCGTCAATCCATCTCCAAGCAAGTTGATATCTTACTCAGAAGATTTTTAGCCGCGGTCTTCAGAACAAATATTCTGCTAAAAGCGTCTTATCCCGTAACACGATCCCACGAAGAGACAACTTATTGAATAAAGAAATCCGTCGTGTCGGAAGAACACGTCGAACTGCTGTAAACTGTCAGCTTGGTAGTCAGTAGTAAAATCAACGCGCGAATGAAGAGTCTGAACGTGCACCGCGCGGCGCAGCTTGAAAAGGGCAGAAAAAACTGAAATTTTCGTCTGTTTATTGGATTTTTTCGCCGCGGCTTACGCACGAAGGAGCTCGTATCGAATCAGGGGTCGTCATTCGCGGGGTGAGTTGACCGGAAACCAACGATAACGGGATAGGTCGGCAGCGCGGTGCTCTACGCGAGCGAATTACACCAATTTCCTCGAGCTCTCCGCGAGGAGGACTCGTCCGGTTATCGGTGGAGTGCGATCGACTGTCGCGTCGCGTCGCGATGCATCGGGATCAATTGAAATCGGCTCGAAATCCTATTACATACACCGCCGATAAACCCGGTCACTCGGGCATTTATTTATTTCCCGAGACTTTCCAATTTTCCCCACCGTCCGGACCGGCCGCAGAACAATGAGACGCGATTTCTATGCTCGTCAGAATCTGCACCGCTGGCGGACCGGGTATTTACGATTTTCGTCTCGGCGATGGTTATCGGCGGTATCTGGGAAATAGAAAACTGCTTCCCGGAATCGGTTCCCACAGAAAAATGTTTCCTTTCTCCCGTATTTCTTTCGAGAATAGCTATTTTATTAGCTATCGCGAATCTTGCAACCGTTATCGTTCTATGAATATGATTTAACGATTAAGAATCGTTTAGGGAAATGATTGAGAACGCCCGAGTCGAAAAAGTAATTATGGTTTTCAACCTATTTATCCTACAGAAGGATATGGAGGTCGAAATCATATCTTTAGGTTCCCATCTCTTACTTGTAGAATTAAATTATAACTACTTTCGTGAACGAACTGAAGGTTCTTGAGGACTAAAATATAATTTGAGACTTTTTTAGGGACTTATAGGTTCTGATTAGAGTTATATCAAATACTAAGTTCTGAGATAACTCTACTAGTTCTACTTTTTAGATCTAATAGACCTAAACTGGGGTACATTTAGGCTTAGAAGATTCAAATTATAGTTAAATTCTCGACTCGGGCGATCTCGTGTTAGGAACTCATATTCGAAGGCTATGTATGTTTGATGTTCGGATTCGAGCGGAATGTATCTTGTTTCTAACGTGGCGCGGCACGTTGGTAACCGCAGTCCTAACTAGAAGTTGCGAAAACGAATTATACGTAGGGAGGCAACATGACCCAAGGATTCATTTCGCACGGGTTAATTGAATGATCCCATGTCCGATTGGCGTTGAACCAAATTCCGCCAATTATCGTATCGAGTTCCTGCGGTCGATCCGGACCGATTAAAATCGGCCCGGTGGCTCCTCCTAATTCCGGCCCTTCGCGGGCCACGCCACGTCACGGCTAATTGGCCAGATTGGCCCGCGATGACCGGGACAAAAAACGTAGAAAAGTAGAAGCAGCCGCGGTTTTGCTTCCTTTCTCTCGATTCACTGCAGAACCGAAACGCCTATCACTCTTCCTGCTCGACGTATTCAGAAAATTTGATCACGTCTCGTAATTAGGATTCTCGAATTGGTAGGATTAATTATTAATTGATTTACGACGATTTTCATATTTCATTTCTGGAGATTCTAAAACCACTCAGAAATGCACTGAGTCCAATTCTGTGCATCGTTCATTGTCTGTATCTGTATAAACGTGACAGGAGCCTGAAGAGAATTTATTACTCCGTTGTTCTCGACGTTTTTAAGATTTCTCAAGATGTTTCAATAAAAAGGCGTAATATATCATTCTCTTAATACGTCGGTGAAGTAGTTTTGAGACGCGTACGGAGAGAAACGTGACAAAATGAGATGGTAAGAATCACCATCGCGACGCTAAGGATCCTCCAAGGAGCGTAATAAATGAACCAAGCGCTCGGAGACTCGGGAATCCTCTCCCGATGAAAAATACTCTCCTCCGCCGGAGCGAAAGTAACCGCGAAATGGAGAATTTATCGATAACCTCGTCCAGTAGAATATGAAACAAATTTATAAATGTTTCATAATGTCTCGGTTGAATTCGCGCTGTCACGAATATTCAGAGATTAATGAGTCGTTAATAAGGATTGATAGCGCGGTGCCGTCATTTAGCCGGTTCGTTGAAAAAAGTAAAATATTTGGATAAGAGTGGCGGTGCACTTTTCTTTTCAAGTAATGTATGCAGCAGCGATAAAATTCTGGGGCGTTACATTAATTTACGACGCCGGAATTTATCGCTTTGAATCCGGCAAAATTTATTCGCCGCCGAATCCGCGAGATAAAACAATAATAACGGGATCTTTGTTTAAATCGGAATATCTCGATTAATGGATCGAGTATTTTAGACAAAAATTCTATTGAGAGGCGTGTCAATTCGCGAGCGGGACTCGGGGATGATTGAAGAAGTTCCTGATACGTGGCTTCGTTTTTTGGCCGTGGCGTAATAGAAAATGTAAGATCCGGGTCAGTTTGATCGAGCACCCTGTAAAAAGAAACCGCGACGGGTTCACCGCATCAATCGAGTCCCCTTTTGAAATAATAAAATTCAGATGAACGCGGAAAATATTAACGAACCGTTCCGATAGGGGAAAGAGGGAAAGAGGAAACGGATGAAGCGTTGCCGCAGTTCCTCCGCGTTTCATCGCAACTGTGCCGAGCAAAAATCTTTTGTCCGGGATGAAAGGGGTATAATTTCAAAGAGGGAGAACGCAAACGAACGTGCACGCTATCGAAGAGAAACGAATATACACAAGCAGTCCGTGTCACAATGGGGGGAAAACGAAAGACGGGAGAGCCTACGCCCGGTCCAGTTGCTTTTTATTTCATCGTCGTTAATCAGTCGTTCGTACCCGGCCACTTTCACGTCTCTGATCGCTTACAGAACTTTCTATAGTCGACGAAACAAAAAGATGGATTAAAACGAAATTGGAAGTCGATTTGTTTTTGCGACGCAAAGCTTTGTTTAGCTCCCTTTGATTCTGAAGTATACATATCGCGAGAGTTAGAAAAAGGGCGAACCTTCAGAGGACAGAATGGTGTCTAACTTAATTGTTCTAGGAAGAAAATTATTATTTTCCTTTGAAGAGACTGTCTTAAAAATGTAGAAACTTAACACGTTTTGAGAAAGGAGAGAGAAAGAATAAAGTAATTTTCTCGTAGAAGCAAGAAATATGAAGAAAATGGCAAACTTAATGACGCAGAATTTCGTGTTTCTGTGTAATTCGTCTACCCTGACAAATGTTCAGTTCTCATAAATTCCGTGTCGCCGTAAATCCACGGTTATCAGGGGCCGTATATTTTAGACGGTTCGATCGTTTTGCTATTACAATTTTCCGTCGCGTTGAGCGGATTTTAATTACGCGAAACGGTCCCTCCTCTTCCCTTTAAGTATCTCGGAATTTATACGAGAAGTGGATTGAAGAATTTGAATAAAAAACGAGGGAGAAATGTAAGAATCTCATATGCCGCTTCAATTTCTCGACTTTCCTCGGGCTTTCGTCGTCGGCACACCGAGATTCCAAAGTATTTTATCCTTTACTGTGTGCCGGGGAACGCGGCGGAATTTTCCTTTGCGCGGTTCTTGCTTTTCTCCTTCTCCGCGCTGTCCATCGCGTAAATGCCTCGTACGTTTATACTGGGAGATCCCCTCCGCTTCTTTCAAATAAACCGAGTCGGTCAATAAAAATCGTGTTTATTAATCGACGTAATTAATGTTTACGCGAACGTCGAGGTCGGCGAACGTGGAATCGCTTCCGAGACTTTTCTAATGACACCGCGCGTCGACGTAACGCATTTCCTTTGGGTTTTCAACCGTGCCGAACAAAATAGCTTCAAATTAACTGAAACGAATCGGTAAACGGACACGAGGCCAATTTCCGCTCGCTTGTTGCTTTTCAATCCCGCCCGCGCCGCCCGGCTTCAAACATACCCGCCGCATCTCCGTTAGAATTCGTATTTGAATATGCAGATTTTCCCGCGGCCGGCTATTTTCCAAAATGAACGCGAAACTACCAGGAGGTTGCGTTGATTTCGTAATTCACTTATAATTTCAAACGGCGGACCAGTCCTCGCAACCTGTGCTCCCCCTTCTTTTTTTTTTTTCATTTCGAGAATGGAACCAGAGGTTTACGCCCGGTGACTGGGTTTAATCAACTTCTCTGATTAAACTTTCGCCTTCGCACTTTCCCTCGTTTATTTCTCTCTTTACAACGTTCGGTCCAACGTTAATCACTTATTTGTAATTGATCAATCAACTACACGTGTCCCAGATGGAGAAATTCTGAAATCACTCTTTTCCATATGACTACATGTAAAATTGTAAAAAATATTTATATTAATATCTCATCATTAAGGTATCCAAATGACTTAACAATTTTTTTTAGGTATTCTGGTATACTGTTACAGACTATCAAATTTTTTGTTGGAGATCTATCTGTTAATTCCTTAACCGGATGAACCTCCTTAAATATTCGGCCTGATTAAAAATCGATCGCTCAAGCGTTGTTCACGTGCGTTCTATGTCGACGATGACGACAAGTAGACGTTTGAAAAATGAAAATAGAAGACGAGGGTTTACGGCCGAGCGAATTTGACTGTCGGATACAAAAAGGAAGTCGTCCCGGTTTCCGGGTGGTCGGGTCGCCGCACTCACAATCGGCTCGTTCGATTTAGCGCGAGCAATCAGTTGGCCGGGATCGTTTGTCAGGGCGCAGGGTGTATTCGATGAATTCCCGCGGATGGCCGGCCATTTTAATATACACGTCTCGGGGAAGCGCGTTCGCTCGGTTTAACCCGCGACGTTATCACCCGCTCTCGCTCTCGGACGCGTCAGGGTAACTTATTTCCGCGGCTGGTATCGATCCCGGCTCCCCGATTGGAAATTGTTACGAGCCTCTCTCGTCCACCGTTTAACGGCCGGCTCTAATGGCCCGCGCAGCCTCGCGTTTGTTCGCGGCCGTGTCCTCTAAAAGAGTAATAAACAGATTTCTTTTGAAAATCCACCTTTTTTTTCCAAATCCCCGCGAGGAGTCAATTTTTATTACGCGATCACTCCGCTCTTTCGTTTTAACGACGGCGCGTATAATTCGATTTTAACGAATATTCGCTTAGAACTTTATTTTGGATTCGATGAATTCCGTGAAACGCGCGAATACAGAAATGCTTCATTATTTTAGATGATTTTCCCCGTTGACTCTCTGGCCAGCTCGGCGCACTGTAGAATTTTGAATACTACAGAAATATCGCGTTCAAAATTGCGAACTGCGAATAGTCGCGAGCGAAGCAGGAATCGCGCTTTGTACACTCAGACAGGAGACGTAACGCGGGTAGGTACATTTTGCCAAAGCGGGGCGCACGGCAAATGGCTTCGGCCGACTTTCATCCTCCGGCGTTCAGCGAAAAGGGGTTGGGGGAACGGGGCGCGACGGCCGTGGGACGGGGTAAGAAGGAAACGGTATTTCACGAGGGTGAACTCGCAAAGGGCCCCGACCCCTAACCCGTGATTTCGATAGAAAAATATGAAACCCATTTCGCCTGGCCGCGGTGCCACGCAGAGAGAGAGAGAGACGATCCGTCTGTGAATATCGTGTTCGAGATAAAAGGTATCGTACGCCTCCTCTCTCCTCTTTACTTTTCTTAGCTATTGTGCCGGGCGCAATCGCACGAAAACGATTTGGCCAATCGCTCGATCCGCCGTCGTTTCTCTCCGAATCCGTGAGCAAGAGTCCTTTACATATGTACAACTACCTTTTTGTTAAAAGACGGACAAGTGTATTACCATGTTTAATTACATGTAAGTGTCGTCTCCCGTTATTAATCGATTTTCAATATTACTTGTCGATCTACTCCAATAATTCTTGGGAAGAGAGGCAAGAGTAATTTTATGTAGACGTGTCGGAATAGGGAGGGTAATAGTATTATTTCTTAGAGGATTACTAACGATTATTGCGTCGCGGTCTCGTGGAGTACGAATCATTGAACGCTTAGGATGTAAAGCTTTCGCGCTACGAACTTAAGCAGATAAAGGAGAAAAGACGTACAAGTAGTACTTCGAGAATATCGCGGTACTTAGCGCTTCAGTCAGAGGGTGGATAAAAAAAAAGAGAGAAATTAGAACGAAACGGGTGAACTAATCGGGAGAAAGAAGTGAGAATTAAGCCTGGCTTTGTTCCGGAGAGATAATGCCTCGAATGAAGTTTTATAAAGTTACTATAGGAAAGTGCCACACTTTTTAGGGAAATCCCTCGCTGCCGTTGGAAAATCTTCGAGATTGAAAAGTTCTGATTACTTTTATAGTTCCTGTAATTGTGCGCACTTCCTCTTTTTTAATCCAACAGTAATAATGTTTGATGTGTCTCGCCGCGCAAGTAGTATAACTCGAAATTAGTCAGACATCCCGTCCGCATTTACTATTGAGAAAGAAATCATTTAAGGAGGGACATCAGGGCTTTACGGGGTGAGGCATGAGGGGGCAAACATCAAAGGTGCAGCAACATCTATTTGCTCGAAAATGACATATGCTCCAAACTTTTTATTGAATTATATAAAAATTACTAAGTGATATTTGTTAAAATTTTACAGGATAGAAGTTTATAACTACATGCAAAATAACACATACTTTTTTTACCATTTCTTATGTTTTAAGAGTCAATATTATTACTATGAAATTATCGGTCAATAAGATCCCATGTTAAACAGTGAGATTTTTTAAAATTTATTTAAAGGGAACGGTTAAGTGAATTTATTCTAAATTTTGATATTAGCGTTCTAATGAATTGAAGAATATAAGAAAAAAATTTAGTATTGATTGGTTCGTTTTCATTTGTCCCTCCTTAATTTTCCGCGTTTCTTTCGATACTGGATACGAAACTAAAGTGGCACAAATAGAATTTGCGTGGCACACCGCGTTTTCATTTTTCACGATCACATATCTCGGGCTTATGAAATTAATCTCGAGGATTATCAAATGAATCTCCGGCTCTGCATTCGAGAATAGTCACCATTAGAGAAAATGTGTTCGATGCAAATATTTCTCGACAAATATTTCTGCATCGAAAGAGATCGTACAACTCGTACGCAGACTATCTCCACACGGTTTCAGGTTTTCTGGTTTTAAAGTATAATAATATCACAGCCGGCATCTCGGCGCGCTCGATACGGGGAAAATATTTTCTTCGCTTATTCCGGGAGGCTTCGAATAATCGCCGGGCGATAACGTGACGTAACGCGGAGATCTTTAAATCCCCGTGTTATCAGCGTCGTTCAGATACGATACGCGGTTGTCGCACGGTTGCGAAGGGACCCGGCCACGGGGAGCAAACATCCTGGATAGTTTATGCGACGCTTGTAACAACGCCCGCCTGTATTGTGTATAGTAGTAACGTGACAGTGGAAGCGGGTCGTCGTAGTCAGACCTCTGCCAAGACACGGTTTTCAGCTCCCTCGCTGTCTCAACGTTTCAATTCGTTAATTGCTCCCTCGCAAACCGTGCATCGTGTCATCGCGAGTAAACGTTTACTCGCCGCGTCGGTAATAAATACGCCGGAAACAACGTGGAACATCTGTTGTAACGAAAACGCGGACGAGACAATTAGTCGAATTAATTCGAGTTTGTTACATAATCAAACGCCGATTTGACGGCGCCGAGTTTATCTAATTCCATTGGACAATTCTTGTTGACACTTAATTTGCAGTGTAAATTTGCCGGTTCATTAAATTCTGATTCGACGGTGGATAATTATCGGAGACCCATCAAATTGCCATCAACCCGGGAAATCTTGTTTTGTCTGCCCGACGCTTTTCCTTTTTTCCGCGCGGCCGACGTGCTTCTCTTTTTTTTTTTATCCGGCGTCGGAAACGCGCGCGAGATGAATACGTTGTAAATCGATATTTTATCAGGCGGAAGCGGGGCTACGGCGGGAGAGAGAGAGCGTGCCTCTAACAACTTCTATCGTTAATTCTATGGGCAATTATTAAACCAGCCCGCGGAGAACCGGTGAGAGTTGTGCAATCAGCGCAACGACTGGCTAAATGAAACAGCAATTTCTGGTTTCTTAATTGTTGGCAACCGACTCCCCGTGGCATTGGGAAACATTTATTCGGTAGGGAAATTCAATTCTGCTCTACGAATCCATTTTCGCTTGAAAATTTTCTTCGTTCCTCGACACGGCGACGTCTGCATCGACTTTCGCCTCGATAAATTCGATTGGTACATCAACGCGACAAATCTTAGAAACAATTTTGCATTTTATCTGATATGAAATTTATTGTATAATAAATGACGATAGTTTATCAGTAATTCTTGTTGGGATAATGAAGTCCGCGTTTATCGTGTCTGCCGATCCCCTTTTACGAGATAGAAAAGTGTCATCAGAGCGCAGAACGAAAATCAATATTGTTCCATACTATTTCGTTTTATTATTTATGATAACAAATCGGCAATCAAAAGCGAGGGGGGAGGGGGGAGGGGCGGACGGAGCCGCGGTGAAAATTCACGAGGGAGATATTTAACGACCCGGACGATCCATTATACCCTCGGAACTCGTAACAATAGTTAATATTCAAGAGAGGGATGCGCGGCTCGGCTTTTCCGCAGTTCTCCGAGCATACAGAAAGGAACCGTTTCTGGCGAAAGTTGCCGAAACGTAAGCTCCTCAGTCTTAGTCGTGAGCTTTCACCGCGTCTGCCGCCCTGCCCTTCGTCCCTCGGCGAGCCCTTCTTTTCTCCGGCGAAAACTTGAGGAAAATAGACGGAGAAGGAGGAGGATGAGAGGGTGGCCTCCTCCTCCCCCTTTTTCCGGATCCGTCGAGGAAGCGCTCTAAGACCGTTCCTTGAAAGGTGAGGCGCGTTCGGCCCGAGCTGTGTCACGTCCTACCTAACTGCATTATAATTTCCTCGGAAAATCCTGCGACGGCCTCGCTGGCAGAGTGCCCTGCGCCCTGGTGGGGGGTTACCGGGTCAAGGAGACCGTAATGTCGCGGTCTCATGAGAAATTTGTCATCCTCCATCAAATCTCGACCTAATCAACCGTGTTACACCAGACCGGCAGACCGGTTTCATCAACCGAACGCTATGAACTCTTTTCCGATCCCTCATCCTCGATCCTGCTAGGACTGTAAATTCTTCAAGCTTGATTATAGTGTAATCTGANTCAGCGCAACGACTGGCTAAATGAAACAGCAATTTCTGGTTTCTTAATTGTTGGCAACCGACTCCCCGTGGCATTGGGAAACATTTATTCGGTAGGGAAATTCAATTCTGCTCTACGAATCCATTTTCGCTTGAAAATTTTCTTCGTTCCTCGACACGGCGACGTCTGCATCGACTTTCGCCTCGATAAATTCGATTGGTACATCAACGCGACAAATCTTAGAAACAATTTTGCATTTTATCTGATATGAAATTTATTGCGTAATAAATGACGATAGTTTATCAGTAATTCTTGTTGGGATAATGAAGTCCGCGTTTATCGTGTCTGCCGATCCCCTTTTACGAGATAGAAAAGTGTAATCAGAGCGCAGAACGAAAATCAATATTGTTCCATACTATTTCGTTTTATTATTTATGATAACAAATCGGCAATCAAAAGCGAGGGGGGAGGGAGGAGCCGCGATGAAAATTCACGAGGGAGATATTTAACGACCCGGACGATCCATTATACCCTCGGAACTCGTAACAATAGTTAATATTCAAGAGAGGGATGCGCGACTCGGCCGCGGCTCGGCTTTTCCGCAGTTCTCCGAGCATACAGAAAGGAACCGTTTCTGGCGAAAGTTGCCGAAACGTAAGCTCCTCAGTCTTAGTCGTGAGCTTTCACCGCGTCTGCCGCCCTGCCCTTCGTCCCTCGGCGAGCCCTTCTTTTCTCCGGCGAAAACTTGAGGAAAATAGACGGAGAAGGAGGAGGATGAGAGGGTGGCCTCCTCCTCCCCCTTTTTCCGGATCCGTCGAGGAAGCGCTCTAAGACCGTTCCTTGAAAGGTGAGGCGCGTTCGGCCCGAGCTGTGTCACGTCCTACCTAACTGCATTATAATTTCCTCGGAAAATCCTGCGACGGCCTCGCTGGCAGAGTGCCCTGCGCCCTGGTGGGGGGTTACCGGGTCAAGGAGACCGTAATGTCGCGGTCTCATGAGAAATTTGTCATCCTCCATCAAATCTCGACCTAATCAACCGTGTTACACCAGACCGGCAGACCGGTTTCATCAACCGAACGCTATGAACTCTTTTCCGATCCCTCATCCTCGATCCTGCTAGGACTGTAAATTCTTCAAGCTTGATTATAGTGTAATCTGATAGGAATACTTTGCTACGAGTGTAACTTTGAAAAATAATTTTCAATTAATGAACTCGTTTCATTTTGACAAGAATATAATAGTAAAAATTTCTATTATTTGTCTAATTTTTCACCTTTCGCGTGAAGGTGAGTTTTTCAGATTGAATATTGAGTAAGATTTTCATACGCTTTGACGAATATTTTTATTCTCTGGTTTAACAACAAAACAAGACGTCCTCATCGGCTCACGTACTTGGGGCGCAAGGGTCGCTTTAGGAAATTTTTAATAACCCATTCAATGTTTAACGCGGTTCCATAAATTGTTTTGTTGCGCTTTCCGCGCTCCCATCCCCATTTATTATAAAATAACCCGGCGAAAGGTTTCGCTTTGTGCCGGGCCGCGTAAATAATCGAGGAAACTTTTATCCTGCAAATTGTGGAACGGCATCGTACATTTTCCATCGCTCTTCAAACACGGGCTTCCTCGTTTTTCTACTTTTGTTTCACGAATTCATCACTACCTAGTGTATTTTATGCCTGTCGTGTTATATACAGATGGATCACTTTTTAAACAATGCGCCCGGCATTCCGCGCGCCGAGATAATTATTTTGATTTCATACAACGCGATCGTGTTTCGTATAATTCGTACGATATCGCGTTCGAACGGTTATCATTGTAATTAGAAGTGAGGAACGGTATCCATTTTAGATTAGTTCCAATGCAAAAATCGTGTGAAAATTCTCCCGCACTTTACACAGACTATTAATTAACATTAATATTTTTAATCATCTTAATACGGCACGTTAATTGGTTTAATCGCTAATGGCCTCTATTCTCGCAGCCTCTCTCATTTTCCATTCACATTTTTTGTATTCGCGTTCCATTATAATTATTGTGTCGCGAGGACGCGTGCAGGGAAACAGCCACGCGGGATCGTGGAAATAAAAACCCGGGCGCGCGGTGCTTGAGCAAAATACGGGTCACCGTTTTTTTAAATTATCTATTCGCGACGATGGTTTATTGTGCCGGGAACACTGCGGCCCGAGCTTAAATCCTTTAAACCTCGCCCCGGCCGTCTTTGAAACGCGGGCTTGTAATAAAATTTACGGTCAAGCCTGCTTTTTGAGCATATCTTTTATTTAGGAGCTCCTCTCTTCGCATAAGTCACATCTCTTGTAAGCATTGTACAGTTTCATAATCAATTCTATATATTTTTCTCGCAGGTGTCTAGACGTCTTTCTACTTCGCATAGCTGTCATATAAAATATTTTTCGAAAGTCTAAAGCAAATGAACGATTAAATTAGTAAAACGTGTAGTACAAAAAATTGTAGCGTAGATGAAGTTAAAACTCGTATTCGGGGGAAAACGTCTGTTGAGAAAAATTTGTTGTCGNGCTCCTCTCTTCGCATAAGTCACATCTCTTGTAAGCATTGTACAGTTTCATAATCAATTCTATATATTTTTCTCGCAGGTGTCTAGACGTCTTTCTACTTCGCATAGCTGTCATATAAAATATTTTTCGAAAGTCTAAAGCAAATGAACGATTAAATTAGTAAAACGTGTAGTACAAAAAATTGTAGCGTAGATGAAGTTAAAACTCGTATTCGGGGGAAAACGTCTGTTGAGAAAAATTTGTTGTCGGGCAAGAAACTGCGCTGTACGATCTCCGTGGAACATAACGGTGCGTGTGCGGAGTTCGGGGTAAAGAGAAATAGTTGCCGGAACGGGGAGGAAAGCCACGGGAAAACGTTTTGTATCGAGGGGAAAAAAACTCGGTCGAACGCGACGAATCCCGCTGCGCTGGTAACTTTCCCTACGGTCTCGCGAGAGCGGAGCCGCGCCGGGGGTCTGTAAACTTCGCGTTAATTTCATGCAGATTCGAAAGGGTTAGCCGAGCCTGCGGACGTGAACGGGGTTTAATCCTCCACGATTTTTTCTACTCGGCCCCTGGAACTGCCTCACGTTTCTCAGGAATTAAATCATTTCTATTTCCTCGTATTATGCATAGTGTTTACTATCATTCGTTCTTTCGTGACAGGATGTGTGTCTGTGAAGTTGGCACTCGAATTTGTTATAAATTAAAAAACTCCACCAGTTCTAGTAACACTTTTAATAGGTCTACAGTTCCTGATGAAATACAAAAAGAGTTCTGCACTTCAAATGTCGAAAATCTCGAAAACAAAAAATCGAGTGCCGACCTCACGTTCTAGTACTCGATTTTTTTTCTGAAGTACCAATAATAATTGAAAAATTCAAGGTTTCTTGAGTTCTCGGCAGTTCTATAATAATTCAAGTGGAAGATAAGTAAAATGAGTAAGAAAAAGTACGATTGGAAATCGTTCTGTCAAGGCCCGTAGAGTAAAAAATCATCTGCATTTACGTAACAAGTATCAACAGCAAAATGTATATCATGTTTAGAGAAAGTAAAGCAAATTACTAAATTTCATTTCTCAGATCGATATCTCGCGTTTAGCTTCGCTCTGCATAAAAATCAGTAGTCGAATCAACTTTTACAGCGAACGTTGAAAAGTGGTGATAAGTGAAATGAGTATGAAAAAGTCGGATTGGAAAGCGTTCTATCAAGGGCCGTAGAGTAGGGAATAGACAGTAACGGTGGGGAACTACCGATAAAACTTCTCGGTGCCGCAATCCCCATGAAAACGTCGCAGTTACTTCTTCCCACCGGGCGGTTGAAGAGCGTCGCGTACGTAAAGAGCGAGCAAGCGTGAACACCAACGGCAGCGGTGGAGGTTAAAGATTTTTTCGCCCGACCCGATTCCGTGAAAAGGGCAGACAGCGTGTTTCCACCTGGCCCCGTTCGATTTTATGGCGTCTGCCTCGTCAATAACGTATTTACTCGCTGCGCGCCGGGAAAAACGCGAAAACAACGGACCGGCAAGACGGGCTACGAGTTTCACGGAGTCTTCCTTGCTCCTCCGTTGTTCTCTCCTCTCGACGCTCTATATACCCGCGGACCGTCGATCGGGCGTGGCCTGCCATTACAGTTACACGCTTCCTGCGTGTAAACACGTTCGCTCGAAAGTATATTTCGTTCTTTCATTTATTTCGACTGAAATAAATAATAAACGTTGATTAAAATTCGAGATTAGTAATTATATTTATGGAAGACGAGTGGAAAGTTGAAAACGTCCTCTTTTTACGATTCGGCCTCATTTTTGAAAGACGGCGCACCGAAGACTTGGGAACGGGAGTGTACAATCGAGGAGCACGATGCATTTTTCGTGTTCGCCCTTACCCAACCCTTCTCATTCCTGTTTCAACGAACCCGTTTCGAATCCGTCTTCCGTTTCACCGTCGCGTACCGTCGTCAGGCTGTTGCCGACGGTACACCGAAAGACGAGACACAGCCGCGCCGGGCGACGTCAGTTAACCCTTTGAAACGGGAACCGACCCTCATAAAGCATTCGGAAAAATAATGAATTTCAAACTAGACGAATTACCGTCGGCTTCTATTTCTATTTTACACGCCGGGCCGCTGTTGTGGCAGGGAAAAATTGCAAGAGAGGCGAACATTAAAATTTTACTATTTTTTTTTTTTTTTTGCTCTACTCGAGTGTCGCGCACGAGCTTGCAGTCCCGTTAAAGAGCACTCGAGAATCGAGTGCAAAGCGCAAGCTGAATCGATATATCCGCCGATCGATAGACGGTTGTCTGCTTTCGTGCCGGTCGCAACCGCTAATCCGGGGGAAAAAGAGGCACGAGAGGACATAAAAGCCAAACAGAAGATGCAGATAGCGGCTATAAACGTATCGCTGCATTTATTTTACCGTTTAACCATTAAGTATCGTACGCAATATAAAGTACAATAAAAAGATCGTCGACAAGTCGGAAATTTTTATGGAAAATATAAGAATATTCGTTCCCGTTGAAATTCTCAACGATCGGGCTTTCACCGCAGCTCATACTTTTCCACCTTAATTCGATTCACTTTCCCCGCTGTAATTAATTTTATCCCGCGCTTCAATTTCGTCGGAAACAAATAGCCATCGGTCTCCCGTAATTACAAAGCAGCAAAACGGCCTAATTCGACGTTCGGAGGATCGATTCGCGTCCGCTCGGCCTGGTTCGCGCGGTGAATCAATTCTCACCGCTTCCAAATTAAATTAGGACCGTTAAATCTTCGTTTCGGGCGGGGTACGCGGTAGCCATGGGCGCGTGGTGTCGGTAATTCGAAACGAAATCGCGTCGCGTTGTCTAATTAGCCGCATGCAATTAGTTATCCGCGGTATAAAGCAAATAATTTCGAGACGACCCCGTTTTCCCTGATTATCATTTCAATCGGTTACAATAAATAAAGAGCCGCGGTCATTATTACGCGTTCTGGATTAAATTCCGCGTTAATATGCCGCCCATTCAACGAATTCGATGCAAAACGTTCGGCTTCGTACGTGCCTCTCAGGCCAGTATCAAAATTACGTACAGTGACTCCCATTAATATCCGGACACCTTTCGAAGCGGTACCAAATTTTTAGTATTGGATTAAAGAACTTTGTCTTTTGAAAGCCCATACAAAATTGAGTTAGTCGGCTCGATTTTAAAGAACTTATATCGTTTCGAAGTGTGTCCGAATATTAATGGGAGTCACTGTAATTATTTCGTCGGCGAGATGAATTTTTATTCGTATCAAACTTCTAATTGATCGGTCGCCGTGATAAAACTGTGTTCTATTCACAGATGACGAATTAACTCGAGGGAACTTCAATTAACGATTGCGATCGCGTTACAATGCGGTTACAAAAGTTTCCAGCGTTGTTAAAGTCCATTTGGAGGGATACTTGAAACTTGTGTAACTCCATTTCTTGGAGATACTATTATTCCGCGAAACAGATTTCCGTTCCTCGACTGTTAACAAATATTCCCGAGGAAAAGAGACTTCGAACGCCGAGATGGAATGATTAAATCCTTGGAGCAGCTGGAAACGCTCGATGTTAATTAACGACAACGTTATTAATTAAAAGCTAATACAATTATTTGCGAGATCTCCCGTTACCGGTATAATTTCTTGTTTACGCGATGCACATTTCGATAATGAGTCAAGTAATCAAGTTAACGTAACAGGAGGGACGATTCCAAGCCCATCGGATTTTTCCGTCTCTTTGCACGATGGTTCAATCGCATATCGAAGGCTGTGTTTGATCAAAAGTAGAATCATTCTCTTTCGATCGATGAGAACGTGTCAGAAATATTTCTGTACTCGATTCGAATTCCGGCCTCACCCGTTTCGTGTGAGGCTCGAATTCGGAGCGAACTCGATCGAGAGGTGCCTCGAACCTCGACAGAGCAGTCGGGACACAAACTCTGTTATTTCGCCTAACATCAGCCGATTCTACCGTGCAAACATCAAACCCAGAGACACAAAGCAACGAGACGAGTAAACAAAGAACAGAACTGTTCCACAGTGACCAAGTTTCTTAATCCACAAATCAGACAATTGAAACAAAAATAGTTTTGCTAGCCTCAATCCTCTGAGTAAATAAGAACTTGGATTCTATCGTTAAAGATTTCTCCTATTTACACAATTCTGTTAGGATTCTGTTAGAATCATATCAATAGGAAGACTCTCTTCGTTCTTTATATAAAGAGAATTCCTTGACCAAATTCCATGATGATTTTTATAAAATTCTAAGAAAATAGAAGATTCAGAAATAATTTTTATGCAAAGTGAAGCTAAATGCGAGATATCAAGAAATGAAATTTAGTAACGATTTGCTTTATTTTCTCTAAACATGCATTTTGCTGTTGATATTTGTTACGTAAATGCAGACGACTTTTTTTATTTATACCGAGTTTGTTATATTGAGTCTGGTTCGGAATTCCTTTTTCAAGTCAGTTCGGTCGATGAAGCAAATTGAACGTAAGAAAATGTTTCGATGTATATGTTTTATGCAAACAGTAAACACGAATCGAATGCTGCTTAGGAGTAGAAGTAATATTCGGAAACGGCTGTCGTCGATCGGTAGTCGCGGAATTTATTCGGAATTCTGGCGAGCGGCATTCGCGGGCCGTCTAGCCTGGTCCCAGCCTGTTTCGTCGGCTGTTTGGTATTCGCGTCGGGTCCTCGCAGACAGAATTTGACGCACGGCCGATTTAATGCCGACTCCGTACGAATCCGCGANATTTTTCCGTCTCTTTGCACGATGGTTCAATCGCATATCGAAGGCTGTGTTTGATCAAAAGTAGAATCATTCTCTTTCGATCGATGAGAACGTGTCAGAAATATTTCTGTACTCGATTCGAATTCCGGCCTCACCCGTTTCGTGTGAGGCTCGAATTCGGAGCGAACTCGATCGAGAGGTGCCTCGAACCTCGACAGAGCAGTCGGGACACAAACTCTGTTATTTCGCCTAACATCAGCCGATTCTACCGTGCAAACATCAAACCCAGAGACACAAAGCAACGAGACGAGTAAACAAAGAACAGAACTGTTCCACAGTGACCAAGTTTCTTAATCCACAAATCAGACAATTGAAACAAAAATAGTTTTGCTAGCCTCAATCCTCTGAGTAAATAAGAACTTGGATTCTATCGTTAAAGATTTCTCCTATTTACACAATTCTGTTAGGATTCTGTTAGAATCATATCAATAGGAAGACTCTCTTCGTTCTTTATATAAAGAGAATTCCTTGACCAAATTCCATGATGATTTTTATAAAATTCTAAGAAAATAGAAGATTCAGAAATAATTTTTATGCAAAGTGAAGCTAAATGCGAGATATCAAGAAATGAAATTTAGTAACGATTTGCTTTATTTTCTCTAAACATGCATTTTGCTGTTGATATTTGTTACGTAAATGCAGACGACTTTTTTTATTTATACCGAGTTTGTTATATTGAGTCTGGTTCGGAATTCCTTTTTCAAGTCAGTTCGGTCGATGAAGCAAATTGAACGTAAGAAAATGTTTCGATGTATATGTTTTATGCAAACAGTAAACACGAATCGAATGCTGCTTAGGAGTAGAAGTAATATTCGGAAACGGCTGTCGTCGATCGGTAGTCGCGGAATTTATTCGGAATTCTGGCGAGCGGCATTCGCGGGCCGTCTAGCCTGGTCCCAGCCTGTTTCGTCGGCTGTTTGGTATTCGCGTCGGGTCCTCGCAGACAGAATTTGACGCACGGCCGATTTAATGCCGACTCCGTACGAATCCGCGACTGTTCGCGACTCGAGACGCTCGAATACTGCAGCACGTAATACACAAGCATAGTGCAGCACGCGATCGAATCGTGAACAAGTGGAAATCGTCACTGAATCGACTATCGAGTATCCAGTAAAAATGAGAATAAGAATATACAGTGACTTCCATTAATATTCGGACACATTTTGAAACGGTATAAAATTTTTAGTATTGGATGAAAGAACTTTATCTTCTGTGAAATTTTAGAGAGCTTAATTTACTATTGAATGTATTTTTTTCTCGAAAATGAGTTCGGTAATCGGAGCTGTAAAAAATTCTATAATACTTATTGTTATTTCAAGAATCAAATATATTTTTTTTATAATGACATCCAGTGCTTTGAGTTTGTGGAGGACTACCTTAAATGTAATCGTACGTCAATTGTTGAGAATTTTCTTCAAGTATCAATTTTGTAAATTGATATCCAATATCGTTGACCGCTGCGGTTGAGGAAACTTATTCAGTGTTCGGGTCTTGAAAGGAAAATATGCGATGGGAAATAGTTCCGGAACTTCCTTAATTACGATGTTGAAGCAACCAAAAATGATTTTATACGATCGATCGTCGATGAGCGTAAACGTCTCTTTGAACGGGAGTTTCGACAGTACCGAAACTTGGGATTAATATTCATCGGGGCAACTCGGCAAGAACTTGCCAAAGGGTGTCTTAGAAGCCCGGCCGGGCCCGGGCGTAATACCGCGATCCCCGTTCCCGTGGCTCTCGGCGGAAGGAACGGGAGAGGAAAAGTGCGTCCAGGTGGAAAAGAAAAGCGGGGAGGAACGTGCATTAATTCTTTTTCTCGGTCAAAACAAGTTGGACTCCGTTCAAATGTTTTCCTAACGGGGGAAGCCGGTTCTCAAATATACCGTGCCTTTCCCTGTTTTCTCGGGAGCTAATTATACGGGGAGGGTAAAAAGATTTCGTGCGAACCTCCGAGTTCCTCCCCGTTCCGACGGGATAAAACAATTTAGAAAGGCAAAGTTTCGCTGTTAGGCAGGGAAATCTCTAATTAACGATCGTCCGACTTCGCCTTCTACCCAAAGGTACTCTCGGACAGGGTACACTTCTTCCACCGTTCTTTAACCGTTTGCTCAATTAAACAGCTTTCAGTTAATTGCCGCTTTTAGTCACTCACTACTACGCAGAGTAGCGCTGCGACCGATAATCAAATTACAACAGGAATCCGTATCATCTCTCGGATACGAGAGATAACAAGATTTGCAAATATCGAACTATTGATACGTCTTATACTAAATTAATATTAAAATTATGTACCCTAGTAGCATTTACTGTTGGCATATAGCTGGGCCAAGAGTAAATGCTACTAACCGAGTCGAAAATTTAACTATAATTTGAATCTTCTAAACCTAAATGTACCCCAGTTTAGGTCTATTAGATCTAAAAAGTAGAACTAGTAGAGTTACCTCAGAACTTAATATTTGATATAACTCTAATCAGAAACTATAAGTCCCTAAAAAAATCTCAAATTATATTTTAGGCCTTAAGTACCTTCAGTTCGTTCATGAAAGTAGTTAGAATTTAGTTGTCCAAGCAAGAAATGAGAACCTAAAGGTCTATTTAAGGGTTTATAAGATTTTTTTAGGATCCTCTGAAATATTTACTGTGTTATATAAAATTATTTTACAAACTATGCACATTTGAATCTATGATATGATTTCGACCTCCATATCCTTCTGTAGGATAAATAGGTTCAAAACCATAATTATTTTTTCGACTCGGGTAGAGTGTTCAAAAATTATTCTGATAAGGAAAAAAGGGAAATTCGCAGATAATAAGAATAATCATAATTGTATACTTATTGAAATAGAAACAGAAATCGTTCTTTAAATTCGACTCAACGATTTCTTATTTTCCGGATTCAATTTTCTCGCAGCAGAATCGTGGAATTGAACGGGACTTTTAAATCGGATCCGTGACACCGCGGGTCTGAATCGGAACTGGGATCCGGTGTCGGCCGAAATTCCCGCGTTACACCTCTGCCGGGCACCACCCAGAGCTTTTCATCCGTTTATGGGTCCCGCCCGGGCAAAACAAATATTTTCCCGAACAAAGTCGCGTCGCGTTGGTCAGTTCCGCTCAAATCGCGGCCGACGTCAGTCGCCCGACGGTCATCCCGATTAAGCGTCGTTTCCATCAGATTTGGCAAAAAAAAAAAAGAAGAATGTACCGACGCGCGCGATGATCAGAAGATATTGGTACAGACGTTATAAAAATTCCAACGAACGTTCGAATTTTCCCATATTTTTCCGCATTCAGAAACATTCCCATTTATTACTTTTTTATTTGTTTGGCCGCCGTTTGTTTTTACAGTGGAATATACGAATGTACTTCTGTCGGAACGCAATAAATTTGTTCAATTATTAAATCCCATTTTGATAAAGGATTTTCAATACCTGTTAATAAAATCCTGATGTGTACGTTTCATTTGTCCATTGAAATGCGAGCATAAAAGGTAATGAATCGACTTTTCGATTAACGTCGCCCGAGTTTTGGCGAGCAGGTGGGAATGTGATTCCGCCCGTTTGATTTTCATTTGACAGATTTGACCGCGGACGTCGTTAGGCGTATGTACGTAGTTAACTCGGTTGGACAGCGAGTTTGATGGTTTTTTTTTGTCAAGCCCATGAAATCTTGAAAGCCTCGTTTCCAGGTTGAAAACGCGTCGGATTTATCGCCGTTAGCGCGAAATTTATAGTCATGAAATTTTAAAAAAGCGCATCTCTCGTCTTTTTTTACGTCCCGGCCTGTTTGAAAACAACTGTACGTACGGCAGATTTGGTAGAAATTTTCTGGGATTATTCGCCGTCATGGGTATTGTTAGGAACTAAGCGGACGCTCGCATTTCCATTTTAATCCGTGCGCTTTTGTTTATTCACTAGCAAAAAGTATAATTCGCGCGGACTTATGAAAATAGAGTTACGAGTTCGGATTAAACTCTCGGAGCAACAATAATTGAACATACCACCTCGCAGACGTATTGTCCGACTAATGTTGACTTATACTACTTATTCTGTCGTACTACACGATGAAATATTAAATTCCTGATGGTCGTTCTGTAACGTACGAACACTGTACTTATCTGACAACGATATTAGACGATAAAAAAATATCTGTACAAACTATTTATTATTTATTCAACAAACGACAATTTTGAAAATATTCTGATTCACCCTCGTACTTAAGGAGGTTCGGGAGTTCCTGCGGGGGGGATTGGAGCGGCAAGGGGGTACCCTATACTTTTATATGGGTTAACGTCACACGTAGTAACTTAATATGGTTAAATTTACATGTTTTAAATAAAGAATTGTGCGTATCTATGTTATGTAGATCTACAAAAACATTAATTTTAAACATGTTTCTATTCTATTATTATTCTTCGAAATGCCTGGTCAGACACTCAAATTTTGATGAATCATTCCTTTATTATTAATCTATCAATACTATATATTCTTTTTACTTCAATTTATTTCTATAATACTTTTTATGTATGAAACATCACGATAGCCCTTATCCTCATAAGAATCATACGAGATGTTGGCTTTTTCAAACTGTATTTTCTCGTAAAAACCTCTGGAAAAAAATATTGAAAAAATTCATGCATGTTTCTTATACGCTATAGAACAACATAGTAAAATTTCAATCGATTCATTTATTTCTGTGATAACTCCCGAACCTCCTTAAATATTAATTTCATATCAGCCGGCACAAAGTAAATACTTTTTCCCCTCGTTTATAGAGCAGAGGAGCTCCTATCTCGCGCGTCTAATCAATTTCACCGATGAGTAAACAGATTAAAAATCAATGGTCGGAATCAGCGAGCCGTGGCCCGCCCAGGACACGAGAAAGAGCTGTTAACCTTTTATACTCGCTGAATAATTGATTAACTATCCCGCTGTGTAATTCGCATCGCAAATCCGTAGACCGTGATAGTTGACAACGTCGCTGATAATAACTGGTGTTTTGATCAAAGCGCGTTGATCGCCGCGTGGATAGTCGCTAGGCGTGATTGATGAACATCAGATATACCAATGCGTTAGAATTGAAAACCTGCTCTGCCGCGGACAATGCATTAGAAGATCAAACGTTAAATCGCCCGATTAGTTTATTGTCGCTATTATTTCGAAATTACGAATTCCGAGTATTAACGATTTAATAAATTACTGTAGTTTGTTGAATTCTGCTCGATCGATTGACGTTACGGTTCTGACTGGAAGGCGGTGTGGATTGTTTCGGCAAATTGAATCGTGGCCAGCAACGACGGGGAGTTTCGTAGATCCGCGGTTCGCCTAATCGCGGCCGGTTATCCGGGCGAGCGAAGCGCAAAATCCGGAACGATATCTCGTTGCCGATATCTACGAGGAAATTTATCGCGGCGACGCGATACATACTCGCTCGTTCCCTCGCCGCGAAGATCGAGACGATGTTATTTCGGCCCGACCCGTTCCTGACAGATGTGTATACTTCACTGGAAAAATGGTTACACACGGTTTTATTTACGGTTATGGCGCGGCCGGTGTCCCAATATGCTTCAAACGACCCGGATAAAGACACTTCAATGGCGCGAGATAAGAAATCTGTATCGCGCTACGAGAAACAACCGTTGGCCCCAGTCGAAAAAATAATTATGGTTTTGAACCTATTTATCCTACAGAAGGATATGGAGGTCGAAATATCATATCTTGAGCGTAGGAATAACTTTTTAGATCTAATAGACCTAAACTGGGGTACATTTAGGTTCAGAAGATTCAAATTATAGTTAGATTTTCGACTCTCGGGGGCTCTCTCAGAAACAGATTAGCATGTTATTACTCGTACAGGGGCTGTGCACGGATTCTAATCGGATCGCAGATACCTTTGGCCGGTGCGTGGATAATCTGTTCTTTGAACAAAGTTCCGTAAAAATTCGCAATCTTCCTGTTTTTCCGGTAAACTGAATTTTCCACGGAGTTGCGAAAGAATTCGAAGTTTCACGTCGCCCCCGGGCGATTTAGCATCCCCTTGAACAAACTTGTTTTTCGTCCGCCGATAGTTTCACTGTCACAATAATGTTGATCGATGGCTGCAATTCGTTCGACAAATTTTCATTTCATTCCGTTCAATTAATTTTGTTACTAAAACTGTTTCACGAGTGTTGAAGGGCGCTGATAGATAGTCGCGCGGGTAGAACGATGTAGGTTATCGATAAACGAACGGGAATTGATTATCGAGAAAGGAATTAGGGTCGGGGCACGGTTGAATTTTAAATTTCCACCGTGAACTCAATCTAACGCCGCCGGTATTTACGCGAGCCGTGCCGGAATCGAGGCCCCGGGATAGATCTGGCTTACGTCTGAATTAGACTCGGGTTAGATCGCTGCCGCGCCCTGGATTGTACTACTCGGGATAGACGAACGTGATTCCGGGGGATTAGAGTCGTTGCATAATTAGAGGCCTTCGAACGGATAATGGACGTCTTACGGAACTTGTAAGGACGTGCAACACGAAACATACGAGTAAAATGGCGAAACGCAATTTTCAATGAAATTTTGACTTGCTTCCTTCGATTACGAGCGCTGATTCAAAGTGAACGTTGAACGAGTCTTGCCTCTCTCCCTTGAAAACTGATAGCAGCGCAACGCGGGGTTGTTAACGGAACAGCTGTACTACTTCCGGAACCTTTTTATTCAGAAAAGTGACTTACACCACTACGACTTCTAGTTTCTCGTGTAATGAAAACGTGTAATGCGAAACAGCCGACGAAAAAGTGTAACATAAAACATTTTGTTATACTTGTTATTACGTTTTGTAAAAGTGAGGCTGATGAAGGTACGGGTAATGGATATAACGTCGTAAATTGAAAAAAGTTATTGCGCGGTATAAACCGGGATACAATGGGAGGGTGGAATCAGTTTGGTTGGTAATAAAAACCACGTTATACGACACCTTGAACCGGACCCGTCTTCGGTTATGAATCCATGCATGTATAATAAAAGCGGACACAATATTCGTTTCAACAGCAGTTTTCGAGCGGGATACGAACGAACGCAAATAATATCGCGGAAGTAGCACGAGTCAATCGCGTCGGTAAGAAGCTACGGCACGTCGAATTTCCCAGTCGCTTGAAACTTCGTAGAAAACGCTTGTATCTTACATTTCGTTCGGGAAGAATTTTATTAGCTCGCGTGCGCCTACGTTTCCTGTCATTCTTTTGTCTACTATTTTAATTCACTGATAAAAAAATTGTTCGTTTATTAAAATCTATACGGAAAATTATGATCATTGATCATTGATCGCCTGGCTCGCGATCTGGCTCTACTACTGACGACGAATATTTTCCCGAACAAAGTCGCGTCGCGTTGGTCAGTTCCGCTCAAATCACGGCCGACGTCAGTCGCCCGACGGTCATCCCGATTAAGCTTCGTTTCCATCAGATTTGGCAAAAAAAAAAGAAGAATGTACCGACGCGATGATCAGAAGATATTGGTACAGACGTTATAAAAATTCCAACGAACGTTCGAATTTTCCCATATTTTTCCGCACTCAGAAACATTCCCATTTATTACTTTTTTATTTGTTTGGCCGCCGTTTGTTTTTACAGTGGAATATACGAATGTACTTCTCTCGGAACGCAATAAATTTGTTCAATTATTAAATCCCATTTTGATAAAGGATTTTCAATACCTGTTAATAAAATCCTGATGTGTACGTNGTTCGACAAATTTTCATTTCATTCCGTTCAATTAATTTTGTTACTAAAACTGTTTCACGAGTGTTGAAGGGCGCTGATAGATAGTCGCGCGGGTAGAACGATGTAGGTTATCGATAAACGAACGGGAATTGATTATCGAGAAAGGAATTAGGGTCGGGGCACGGTTGAATTTTAAATTTCCACCGTGAACTCAATCTAACGCCGCCGGTATTTACGCGAGCCGTGCCGGAATCGAGGCCCCGGGATAGATCTGGCTTACGTCTGAATTAGACTCGGGTTAGATCGCTGCCGCGCCCTGGATTGTACTACTCGGGATAGACGAACGTGATTCCGGGGGATTAGAGTCGTTGCATAATTAGAGGCCTTCGAACGGATAATGGACGTCTTACGGAACTAGTCGTAAGAACGTGCAACACGAAACATACGAGTAAAATGGCGAAACGCAATTTTCAACGAAATTTTGACTTGCTTCCTTCGACTACGAGCGCTGATTCAAAGTAAACGTTAAACGAGTCTTGCCTCTCTCCATTGAAAACTGATAGCAGCGCAACGCGGGGTCGTTAACGGAACAGCTGTACTACTTCCGGAACCTTTTTATTCAGAAAAGTGACTTACACCACTACGACTTCTAGTTTCTCGTGTAATGAAAACGTGTAATGCGAAACAGCCGACGAAAAAGTGTAACATAAAACATTTTGTTATACTTGTTATTACGTTTTGTAAAAGTGAGGCTGATGAAGGTACGGGTAATGGATATAACGTCGTAAATTGAAAGAAGTTATTGCGCGGTATAAAGCGGGATACAATGGGAGGGTGGAATCAGTTTGGTTGGTAATAAAAACCGCGTTATACGACACCTTGAACCGGACCCGTCTTCGGTTATGAATCCATGCATGTATAATAAAAGCGGACACAATATTCGTTTCAACAGCAGTTTTCGAGCGGGATACGAACGAACGCAAATAATATCGCGGAAGTAGCACGAGTCAATCGCGTCGGTAAGAAGCTACGGCACGTCGAATTTCCCAGTCGCTTGAAACTTCGTAGAAAACGCTTGTATCTTACATTTCGTTCGGGAAGAATTTTATTAGCTCGCGNTCGAAGTCGTTACGACACCGGCGGCGGCGTGTATCGACAGTCGAAACGAGCTCGGGCTTCTCGAAGAGAAATATACCTCCTCGGAGGCGCAATCGCGAATTATTTCTTTTTAAGTTCGATAAACGAGCTCCCGGCTCGATTGCCAAGTTTTATAGCCTTAATTCCGGATACCTGTGCCGAGAACTTTGATATTCATTTGCGGGAAATTGAAATGGGACAAACTGTCGCTGCCGACCGCCGTTTTATGAACTACGAAAACTTCATTTCGTCGAACCTCGCCGCTCGAACTTTTCTTACGGGAAACTTGCCTCGATGTCGAGCAGTCTTCGAGTACAGTGGCTACAGAAAGTGCAGTGCTCGTGCAGTTTCAAATTTTACGACGCGCAGATCGATATCGACAAAAATAATTCATAGTTATTATTGAAAGTGTGTGGAAAATTTAATTTATCATCCGAAAGCTCAATGCACGAGCTAGAAAATCAATGGAACCGTTCGAAGTCCAGAAAAAGTGTCAGTGTTTTCGATCAGAGTATGAAAACGTTAATATTTCACGTTGTATAGAATAGATTCCTAAATAGAATGGAAAAACAGTTTTTGCAGCTACTGTACAGGGTTGGCCCAGATCGGTGGCCAGTTTTTCCCCAATCCTTTACCCGGGCCAACGTACGCCGAATTTATCAGCCAGCAAAGTTTGCAAATCAAAGTTGTATCGAAACGTTCCCTGACACGGCACTTCCACCTACTCGTTTTCGCTGGCTACGAACTCTGTTCACTTTTTCCAACCAGCCCCGGGGCGTGGATGTTTGAACGGGTGTTAAATATTTTAGCCGATGGGGAGCACAGTGGAACGCGTTGCACTTGGTTTCGGGTTACATCCTATGAACTATGTAATTTGAATTTTAAAAACCGTGCCTCAATTTTCCAGAAATGTGCAATAAACGAGCCTGTCAGAATATTTTTTATACGATTTTCATTGGAAAAAGCTGATATGCGGACGAGTTTAATTCAGAAATTCTGTAACAACAGAATTTTTTGCCAGACTGTCGCTATTCGAAATAAATTTAATTAACACAAAACGTACACTGTCTATGTAACGGAACGTGGATTCCTGCTGATGTTGTTGACGCTGATAGTTTATTGAATAAGCGACGAATGATACTGTTCGGTTTTAATCGAGGATAGACGGAGATCGGTTTTCGTAATGCGGCTTGGGTTCGGGAACACGCGCTGCGATTAGAATATTATCGCCATAACGGCGGCGTGTACAATGGCGAGCCGACGCGTGGTGTCACGCAGCCCATTAATTAACGCCACGCACCGGGGCCACGCGATACTTTACTCGCCGGAATTTCTGTGTTTCGTGTTACACGCCGCGAGCATGAACGCCCACGCCGCGCCGCTCCGCGCCGAGCCTAATACTTATCTCACGCGTGCGTCACACGTTTATCGTACGTGCCGTAAATCTAAGAACGCCGAGACATCGTAACCCGAGTCGAAATTTTAATTCTGATTTAACCCTTTGAGTGCCGGAGGCCGATATATCGGCTCTTGCTGCACTCGCAAGTTACCGATATATCGGCCCGCGCCTGGTAGCGCTTTACTATTAATATTACTATTTACTATTTATTTACTATTTTAGCAATGTTATATTACCTTTAACAATTACATATTAATAAGCGTAAGATCTAGGGGAACGAAAACAGTATTACATGTAGGATTTGAAGATTTAAACCGGAACTTCTTGACTTTGAAGGTGTAAAACAGAAATTAAATTTCGACTCGGAAAGAGCCAAATTAAAAAGTTGGACTTTCTAAGTGCTAATTAAAAATTGGAAGGGATTTCTGATTCACATTTTGATGAAATTGTCAGGAAATCGCGTAAATCCGAATTACCGGAAAAGAATTGGGAATGTAAAAAGCGGATGAGCTTATTTGAAGCGAAAATTGATTACATTCTGCGCAATGAATTTCTTTTGTTAAAAATGGTAGCTGTCTTCGAACGGGACACTCTATAGACGAGGAATATGAATAGCCTCATTACAATATTCCGATATTACGATTTCATATCGTTTCAATATTTCCAAGCGCTCGTTTTGCGTCGATTATTACAGCCGGTTATTTGCATTTTTCAGGTCTCGGCTGCTCGATAATTTTGTAACGCCGCGTTTCGATTCATATTCCTCATTTAGATTTCATGCGCCGCCACCGGGGCGACGCACCGCATTCCATTAACGAACCGCAATTTAATCCCTCCCCTGGTGTTTTTACTTTTTAACTTCGATCTCGCAGACGCCGAGGATATTCGAAAAATCCCCGCGATAATTGCCACCCGTTTACATTGTGTCGTGTCGCAATTTATGTAATCGTATCGGGAATAATTTTCTACCTAATAATTTGTATATCGGCGGATCGCGTTCGTTTAAATTCGGAATTTAGACGGGACTTTGATGGCGATTTTATTGTTAAAAATATGAACATTTGTTCGGAATGCATCGGGGTTTAAACGGAGATTGAGTCACGGTCTTTAGAACGCTTAATTGAGATTCGCGGGCGGACGCGTTAAGATGAATGGGAACGTGGCCGGATAAAACGTATCGTGCGAATTCGCGTCTAGCCGAGCCGGTGCGAATGTCGAACGTGCCCGAAATATCGATACCGGATCGCGGGGTATTATTGGATCGGCGAATAATTCAATTACGACGCCCGATCAACGTCAAGTGCAGCGCTGAATAAAATTACACTCAACTTATTACCGCGTATCGCGAATATTTTCTACTCGATACCAACCATTGTTCATTTACCGCTCCCATCAACGCTCGAATATTGCGGTTTTATTAATAAAAAAAATAGCTGAATCGTTCGCCGCGTAACTCGAATACCAAACCAAAAAATTCATACAATCATCCTAATTATTGCGATTGTTCCGCTTTCAGGTATAAAAATATTTCCGTGTTGTACAAGAATGAACATTCCTAAATTGGCGTGGAATTTATCGAGAGCAGAGGTCTATAAAAATTAGGGGCCATTTTGTTACACGCGATTTCAATATCGTGTTTTTTCATTCCGTTCTTCTAAAAATAAAGATATTTGTAGAATGTGTACCCATAAA
>SMSR01001844.1:7103-27595 GCA_019453355.1 Ceratina japonica
GGGGGGCGGCAGGGCGTAGAGTAAAGAAGGGTAGAAAAAAAGGAGAAATAGGTCACATTAAAGGTTCATTAGGGCACGGCGGCTGGTATCTGACCCAAATTCATATTTTCCATAGTGACGAGAGGAGAGAACTAGGGAACGGGAAGGGGAGGGGGGGGGGTGCTCGCCGCCGTCGGAGGGGAGAGAAAGAGACAGAGATACATATATACACCAAGCCTCAAAGAGAGAGAGAGAGAGAGAGAGAGAGAGATTCTGGTAGGAGGCAGGCAGACAGTTAGGCGAGCAAGCCAGGCTGGCTGGCTGGCTGGCCGACAGGGTATTCGGCGTTCGCGTGCGGGGGTGGGGTGCCGTCCGCGCCCCCCACCCCTGGCTCCACGCAGGCGAGGGGTAGGGTGAGGGCTCCGGTCTACGTGTCTGCGTGCGTGCGTGCACGCTCGCCGGGCCGTGTGAGGCCGACGTGGAGCCTTTGGGTAGGACCGGGGTTGGTGCGTTCCCTCGCTGGGTGGAAGCGGCGGCCGTGGGCGCCGGCGCCTACCCCCACCCTCCGCCGGGGGAGCTCGTGGCGGGGCAGGCGTCGCGGCGGCCGCCGTCCGCTGCACAGTGCGGGCCCGGACGCCCAACCGAGTAGTACGTCTGACGGACTGACCGGGCCGCCGCCGACGTACCGCCCCTCCGTCCCCGCCGCTGCCGCCGCCGCCGCCGCCCCACCCGGCTCCGGGGGGTTGTGGCAGCAGCGACAGCAGCGGTGGCAGGAGGATCGCTGCAGACGGGAACCGGAGAGCCTCAGTAGTCAGAGGCAGCGCGTGGCCAGACAAACGTGAAAACGTCGCATCGATTCGCAGTGCTCGTGTTTCGACGGGACCGAAGAGATTCGCCCACCGGGAAAAGAGAGAAGAAGGAGAACGAAGGAGAGAGATGGAAGAGAGACGGAAGAGAGAAGGGGACGGAGATAGAGGGGGAGAAGTGCGTCGATTCGGCGTCGCCCATGTCGGCCGATCCTGGCCCCAGGGTTGCCATTAGAAACGGACGTGAAAAGGGAAGTGGCCATTCGTCTTGGATTCGCGACGGACCGCCACCGCCTATTTTTTCTCTTCTTAAAGGGGACAGAACGTAACCCTTCTCCGCTCGCTGTCCTCCGCGTCGCTTCGGGGCTCGTGCAGTTCCGCCGGCCATCGCCGGCGAGTGTGAAGGCTTTGTGGCTACTCGACGATGAGTATCGGCCTCGGGCATTGTCCCAACGACAATAGCCGCGTGTTCAAGAAGCGTTAGCCAGGCCCTCGAGCCTGCCGCGGCTTTAAAAGACGCGATCCCACCCCCCGCGACGGGGACCGAACCGCGACGAAACCCCGCGCGCTAAACGCTGCTTACTTTTTTCCTTAGAACTCGGGGTTTCTTGCGAGGAAGGCTGGAGGTTGAAAGATTTGAAGGGGTTGAAGGTTGGAGGTGGTTGGAAATTGGGAGATTGCGAGGGTTTAGTGGAGGGAGATGAAAGGGAGGTTGAAAATTGGTAGATTTAAGGAATTTGGTGCAGGCTGAATAATGTATTTGGAAATTGTTAGATTTGGAGGTTTTCGTGGATGGAGATGAAAGAGAGGTTGAAAATTGGTAGATTTAAGGAATTTGGAGCAGGCTGAAAAATGTGTTTGAATATTGGTAGATTTGGAGGTTTTGGTGGAAGTCAATGAAAGGAAGGTTGAAAATTGTTAGATTTAAGGAATTTGGTGCAGGCTGAAAAATGTGTTTCAATATTGTTAGATTTGGAGGGCGATGAAAGCATTTGAAAATTGTTAGACTTGGAGGATTTGGTGTTGACTGAAGGCGTTTGACAATTGTTAGACTTAATGAATTTGGTGCAGGCTGAAAAAAGCTTTTGAATATTGATAGATTTAGAGAATATGGTGCAGGCTGAAAAATGCGTTTAAAAATTGTTAGATTTAGAAGTTTGGTGGAGAGCGATGAAAGGGAGATTGAAAATTGTTAGATTTGGTGGATTTTTTGCTGACTGAAGGTGTTTGAAAATTGTTAGATTTAGAAAACTTGATGCAGGCTTAAAAAAACGTTTGAATATTGTTAGATTTCGAGATTTTGGTGGAGGTCGATGAATGGAAGGTTGATAATTGTTAAATTTGGTGGATTTGGTGTTGACTGAAGGTGTTTGGAAATTGTTAGATTTAATAAATTTGTTGCAGGCTGAAAAACCAATTTGAAAATTGTTAGGTTTTTGAGACTTTGGTGGAAGTCGATGAAAACGTTTGAAAATTGTTAGATTTGATCGATTTGGTGCTGACTGAAGATGTTCGAAAATTGTTAGAGTTATAGAATTTCGTACAGGCTGAAAAATTCATTTGAATATTGTTAGCTTTCGAGATTTTGATGAAGGGCGACAAAAGCATTTGAAAATTGTTAGACTTAAACGTTCTGATGCTGACTAAACGTGTTAGAAAATCGTCAGATTTAAAGAATTTGGTACAGATTGAATCTCATTAAATTTGTAGAACTTGGTAGGCATTAAAGACGTTTGAAAATTGTTAGATTTTGTAGATTTTCGCGAATCTTTTTTCGGGTTTGGGTATTTGTAGTTTCTTTAAACGCGAATTTGCGTAAGTTAAGGCAACCGTTGAGGAAACCTGAAGTCCAGGGGTGTTCCTCGTTAATATTCCCTCGTCTCTGAAGTTCCGCACTGGATGGGACGAGGCTCGTTTATTATTTCGCGCGACAAGGAAAATCCTACGCACTTCTTACCACCCAGGGAATTCCAGGGAACACAGTTTACGTCGAGCCCGAGAAATATCCGCCCAACATTCTCAGTTTTCATTGTAATAAATTTTGAGAAATGAGAGAATAATTTTTCCTACAAATTAGGAATTTTTGGTCAAAATTGAGTTTGGTCAAAAATGGTTGAATTTCGGGAAAGTCGATGGGAACAGATTCTCAAGTTTTAGTTAGTTCTAGTCATTTCATTCTGTTTTATTTTATTTTAATAAATTTTTAGAAGTGAGAGAATTATTTCTCCTCCAAATCAGGAAGTTTTTAACCAAAATTCGATGGACCAAAATTGGAAAGTCGATGGAATCAGATTTCTAAGTTTTAACTAGTTCTAGTCATTTCATTCGGTTTTATTTCATTGTAATAAATTTCGAGAAGTGAGAGAACTATTTTTCCTCCAAATTAGGATTTTTTTAGCAAAATTCTTTGAATTTCAGGGATACTCGACGAACAGATTCCTAAGTTTTAGCTAGTTCTAGTCATTTCATTCTATTTTATTTCATTGTAATAAATTTTGAGAAGTGAGAGAATTATTCTTCCTCCAAATTTTGAATTTTTAGCCAAAGTTTCTTGAATTTCGGGAAATTCGATGAATCTTTAGAAGTGAAAGAATTATTTTTCCTCCAAATTAGGAATTTTTCTCCAAAATTTCTTGAAATTCGTGAAACTCGATGAATTTTTAGAAATAAGAGAATTATTTTTCCTCCAAATTAGGAATTTTTGCACCCTTGAATTTCGTAAAACTCGATGAGAACAGATTCCTAAGTTTTAGCTAATTCTAGTCATTTCATCCTATTTTATTTTATTGTAATAAATTCTTAGAAGTGAGAGAATTATTTCTCCTCTAAATTAGGAATTTTCGACGAAAATTCCTTGAATTTCGTGAAACTCGACGAACAAATTCCTAAGTTTTCGCTACTTCTAGTCATTTCATTCTATTCCTTTTTTCTTTTGCCCCTTTTTTTCCACGTTTGACATACTTGGGCGTTGAATTTGATTCGAGTTTCGGTTATCAGAGGAATAAAAACGTTGGGATTGGGAACGGTCGATCGTCGGCTGAGGTTGGAAAGTTGAAGGTGACGGACGACTTCGAATTAGCACGGCTCGCGTGCGAGAGAGAGTTCGTCTAATTTTAAACGCTTATTTTCGGTGCTCGGCCATCTCGAGGACAATCGTACTGCGAGCGAGCGAGCGACCGACCGATGACAGCCCCGAGAGTCGATAGGAATCCCCAATAACACGATAGAATAACAGGAGCGTGTAGAAAGTACATGAAGAGAGGATCGAGCTTTCCCTTTGAATCTTTCTACAAGCAATTCTTTTATTCTCTGTCTCTCTCTCTCTCTCTCGATCTCTCTCTCGCTCTGTCTCTCGTTCTCTCTCTCGCTCTCTGTGAAGGTAGCCTAATTATTCTCGGATTCTATCGACTATCGACGGATATTCCAATTAATTATCGTCTTTCACAGAGAATATTCGACATACTTGGTGCAATTCCTCAAATAATCCCCAGGCTTAGAATAGTCAATCATAACTCATAACGAAAATAGTCAAATGGAGTTGATAAAGAATTTCTACAGAATTCTAATCATTAAGTTTAGATTTAGAATAGTCAATCATAACAAAAATAGTTAAACGGAATTGCTAAAGAATTTCTACAGAATTGTAATAATTGGGTTCAGTTTTAGAATTAGAATAGTCAATAACGAAAATAGTCAAACGGAATTGCTTAAGAATTTCTACAGAATTGTAATAATTGGGTTCAGTTTTAGAATTAGAATAGTCAATCATAACGAAAATTGTCTAACGGAATTGCTAATGTATTTCTATAGAATTCTAATGTTTCTAATTAGGTTTAGATATCTGTTCTTTAGAATTTTCTAGTAAAGTTCAATTAATTTTGTGTTCGATTGTAAAATTCGATTAAAAATATTTGATGGATTAGAAGAGAGACACTGGCTGCCTTCTAGTCTATCAAATTTTACTCGTATAGATAGTTAGATTAGAATTTCTACAGAATTCTAATATTTTCTAATTAGGTTTAGATATCTGTTCTTTAGAATTTTATAATAAAGTTCAATTAATTCTGTGTTCGATAGTAAAATTCGATAAAAAAATTTGATGGATTAGAAGAGATCAATGAAATATGATCGAGTTAGGTAGATTAGAAAATTCCTCTATCAAAAAACTGTATCATATTTTATTGAAAGGCTGCCTTCTAGTCTATCAAATTTTTCTATCCAATTTTATAGTCGGATTAGAAAATACACAGAACTGAATGAGAGAAATTTGATAGAGAAGCTTTCAGAAATTAGAAATTTATGAAAAATTCTAATAGAAATTTGATAGTTTATAGAATAAACCGACTTTTCAATAAAACTTGACAGATTAAAAAACCGACAGATTAGAAAATCGACAGATTAAAAAATCGACAGAATAGAAAATCGTCAGATTAGAAAATCGACATATTAAACAGAATTAGATAGAGACGTTTGTTAGATTAGAAAATCGACGTATTAAACAAAATTACATAGAGACGTTTGTTTATTTATTAGATTAGAAAATAAAGTTAGAGATTCTTCGGCTCTAATACATTATCATAGTTACTGTCCACTTTTGTTATAATGTATTTGACTGTCTCCGCATCTCGTCTCACTGTCATCCGCAATATTTCAGCTTCGTCTTACGTTAGAAAATCGGTGATCGTTTTAAATAGAAGCCGTGATTCTAAAACAACAGACTTGACTATAAATTTATTTAGAAAAAATACAATAGATTGATTTAGAAATTTGACAGATTATAGAAAATCGACAGATTTAAGACAGAGAGCTTCGTTAGACGAACCGTGTAATAATTCAAATTTCAATGGTAGAATAGATTTGAGAAATAATCGAGGAATTCCCTGAACGATAAAAAAAAAGATGGAAGATTGATTAATTTTTGGAAATAGCGTGTGACTCGTTGGGAGTGACAGGCTGAGACACTGCGTGTTCAGCGACGGACTAAAGAAGATTCCGGATATAGGCCGACGGTCTCTCTCTTTAGTCTCTCTCTCTCTCTCTCTTTCGAGTCTCTCTCTGATCTCTCTCTCTCTCTCTCTGTGATCTCTGTCTTTTTCTCTAGTCTCTCTCTGTCTCTATTCTCTCTGATCTCTCTCTCTCTAATCTCTCTCTCTCTAATCTCTCTCTCTCTCTCTCTCTCTGATCTCTGTCTTTCTCTCTAGTCTCTCTCTCTATTCTCTCTGATCTCTCTCTTCCTCTCTAGTCTCTCTCTTTCTTTCTAGTCTCTCTTCCTCTCTCTAGTCTCTCTCTCTCTCTCTTGCTTTCGGTCGTGCGCGGACCCGGCGACGAAAATATCGTCGAACGAACGAACGAGCAGCGAGAGTACGCCGGAACCGACGGAACCGGGAACTTCGCGGGACTCTGCGTGCTTACCAAGATAAATTAACAACGCGGCGAGATAACGGCGTCAAACGATAACAGAATCTCTTCAGTGACCTATGTTCATAAATTTCGACGTTTAACGAGCTGGGAAAAAGGGCGTCAGTGGGCGAACGGGGCTCTCGTTTTCGACGACGTAAAAAAAAAAAGACAGTAATTCTTGTTTCGTTGAAAATTCGGTTGTCGCGAAGCTAGTAAGGAAATTCTAATAACGGTATGATTTGTAATTGGAAGAGAGAATTTTCAAATAAGCAGAATTGAATTTTTAATGAAGAAATCGAGACTGAAATTGAAGAAGAGTTTCTCGATTTGTTATAAATTGTTTAAAAAGAGTTGAAGAATACTTCATTGAAGATTTTTCGAAGATTTTGAAGAGAAATGAAGAAATGTAGAAAGTGATCTTCTAAAATACAACTTCTGAAGATGAAGAAATGAAGTTTTAGAGTGAAGAGGTCTGAAAATTTACGAGAATTGAAGGGATGAAGGGATGTTGAAGAAATTGACGAAGATTAAAGAGGAGAGGCTGAAGAAATTCACGGCAATTGAAGAAACGAAGGGAAGTTGACGAGGACTGATGAAGATTGAAGAAACGGAGCTGAAGAAATTGACGAGAATTGAAGAGACGAAGGAAAGTTGGAGGAACTGACGGGAATCGAAGAGACGAAGAATGATACAATTATTTAAATGATTTAAGCAGAGTTGAAGAAAGTTTCAGTGAAGGAATTCATTGTTTCACGAAGTTCGAAGACAGATGAAGAAATCCAGCAGAATCAACTTATAGAAGAGAATTTCTGAAAACGAGGAAGAAGCTTCAGACTGAAGAGGCTTCAAAATTAATAGATTTCTTCATCAATTCATGAAATCATTTAAGAACGATTGAAGAATCTTTCAGTGAAGAAGTTCATCCTTTCACGAAATTCGAAGAGAAATGAAGAATTCCAATAAAAACAGTTTCCAAAAATGAAGAAGTTTAAAAATTGTGCAAATTTCAAGAGACGAAGGAAGTTAAAGAAATTAATAAGAACTAAAGACGAAAAATTCTTCAATTTCTGAAATCATTCAAGAAAAGTATTAAAAAACGAAGAACCTTCCACAAAACTTGAAGAAAAATAGAAAAATCCATTCTAAATCTTAAGAAATCAATTTCCAAATACAACAAAGAAGAAAATAAAAAATTGTCAAGATTCACAGTGAAGAAATGTAAGAATTAAAAAATTTCAAGATAAATCATTCTTAAAAACGAAGTAGAGTCTCCAGACTAGAGAATTGTCAAAATTCCTAGTGAAGAAATATAAAAATTCGAAAAATTCAAGGTAACAAATTCTCAAAAACGAAGTCGAATCTTCAGACTGGAGAATCTTCACAATTTTATACAAGTGAACGATTCAACTATAATATATGTATATAAATCCTTCTAAGAAAAAGAAGAAGAAGAAGAAGAGTCAGTGACTAGTCGAAGGCCCGTTGCATAATTTACCTAAAAATACCAAAACGTCCGTGGCGACGGTTGCGCGATCGTTAGAAATATTCGCGAGGCACATAACCGTCTCTGCTTAGTCTACATCCGCCTGAGAGCATCGACGACATCGAAAACAACGAAGAAGAAATCCTTCATTAAAAAAAAAATAAATCCTCCATTAAAAAAAAAATAAATCCTCCATTAAAAAAAAAATCTACTTATAAGTAAAAAATTCGAGAAATTCTACTACGGAGTTTTCAAGAACGAAGAAAAAGAAACGAAGAAGACATATTCTAAGACAGTGAAGTGGCAGCATGTAACGATTGATAGATAGTCGGTTGTAAATACGAGGTATTCGGTGAGTGATGCAAGTAGCGGACATCGTCGTAAAGAGGTGAACGTTGGTGAACGCGATGGTGCCAGAATTCGTTCAGTGAGTGGTTGCTGCTGTCTGCGACCAGCTATTCTGCAGGGAAGAGCAATTCCGCAGGCGTGACACTGGGGACACTGAGGTATGCGAGTTTATGGCAACGGTCTAAAGTTTTCAACAAATTTTCAACAAATTTTATTTAAGATTTCGTTGAGGATGAATTGTGGTTGGAGAGTCAAGGTCATTGCATGGGTTTTCAATTTTGATTTTTGATTGGTAGAATAAGGGAATATTAAGGGAAGATTTCGTTGAGGATGAATTGTGGTGGGTTGGAGAGTCAAGGTCATTGCATGGATTTTCAATTCTGATTTAATTCGTAGAATATTAAGAGAATATTAAGGGAAGAATTTTAATCAATGTGGTTTTCAAACTTGTTTATGTTGATTATTAAATTATTAAGAGAGTTAGTTGATTATTTAGTTAATTTTTAATAGTTAAGTTAATTTTAGATATTAGAAATATTCTAACAAAAATTATTTGGGATTTTTTTACTGTCGAGTTAATAGAAATTACTTGGAATAATTGTTAGAATATTTAGTCGGTATAGAATTTCAAATTAGAGTTAATTTATTAACTCTATGGATTCATAGGAAAATTTAATTTACTTCAGAACTAAGTTTGATATCATTAGAATAAAAGTCTTAGAATAAGGATTCTAATCAAAATCATATCAAATGACAATTTTCTATTCTATTTCTATATAAAAACCTCAAAATTTCATTATATTTATAAATCTTTTTAAATTGTATTTCTTTTTTCTTAAAATTGTATCTTTTTTTTCTTAAAATTGTAGTTATTTTTCTTAAAATTGTATTTATTTTTTCTTAAAATTGTATTTCTTTTTTCTTAAAATTGTATTTCTTTTTTCTTAAACTTGAATCTCTTTTTTCTTAAAATTGAATCTCTTTTTTCTTAAAATTGTATTTTTTTTTCTTAAAATTGTATTTTCTTTTCTTAAAATTGTATTTTTTTCTTCTTAAAATTGTATATCATTTTCTAAAATGGTTAGAACGAAGTGAAGAGATGAAAATGAACTGTGATTTGAAATGCATTTATGTCAATTACTTCAGATAGCAATTCCCAACCACAACAGGATGACATAATACTATAAAACACACATGAGATCAATGAAAAATAATCATCTCTCGTGCAGCAATTATTAACACTATATTAGAATTAATTATGCAATTATTTGAACGAATTTCGAGAAGTATATTATAAATTGACTATCAATTATTCTTTAACTTATTCTTCAACATGAAATTGACTATCAATTATTCTTCAACAAGAAATTGACTGTCAATTATTCTTCAACTTATTCTTCAACAAGAAATTGATTATCAATTATTCTTCAACCTATTCTTCAATAAGAAATTGACTATCAATTATTCTTCGACTTATTCTTCAACAAGAAATTGACTATCAACTACTCTTCAACTTATTCTTCAACAAGAAATTGACTATCAATTATTCTTCAACTTATTCTTCAACAAGAAATTGACTATCAATTATTCTTCAACAAGAAATTGGGTATCAATTATTCTTCAACTTATCCTTCAAAAAGAAATTGACTATCAATTTTAAAAAATCCATTAACAAATCACGTTTTAGAAGAAAATGCTTCCAGCAAAAAATACATATTTTTAATCCTAGAATCAAAATTCGAAATCGTAATTGAAAATGTGCAATTTTCCATTTGAAAGAATTGACTTTCGGTCTGTGCACAGGAAATCTACAACATTACTATTCGATGCACCATTTAGTGCAAGATGGAGTTTCTAGATTTTCCAAATTTTTCAAATTTTCCAAAAACTGAATTTTGCAGATTTTCCAAAAACTGAATTTTGCAGATTTTAGAAAAGACACCCGTTATATTGCATACATTATTATTTGCCTACATTATAATAATTCCTGAGGCTTGTTTTGGCATTTGTACGAATATTATTTTGACAGAAGGTAGGGATTCGGTGGTCGGGAAACCATAATCGTACCGGTGAGCAAGAGAATGCCGCGGATCGGATCGGTCGAAGCGAGTAGGACTCTCGTCTCATCGGCCATGGATATATTTAAACACGCGCGTCTCGTGTTACGCGCATCACGCCGCCGAGCCGAGAATAGGAATCCGCGTGCGCGCGAGCGTGAGCCACGCGCGTCATCCCTTTTCAACTCCCAGCTCCCATTCAACACGACTCTGAGTCCTCAACCTCCGCCAGGACTCTCAAGGTCAAACAGAAAAAAAAACCAAATCGCAAGTGATTTTTATTAACTCGAGGAATGAATTATTAAAAAATATTGTTGAAAATATTCCAAGTAATTTTTATCAACTCGATAAATAATTTATAAAAAAATATTGTTGAAAATATTCCAAGTAATTTATATTAACTCGACAGGAAAAGAATCCCAAATAATTTTTGTCAACTCGACGAATAAATTGTACAAAAATATTGTTGAAAATATTCCAAGTAATTTTTATCAACTCGACAGAAAAGAATCCCAAATAATTTTTATCAACTCGAGGAATAAATTATAAAAAAATATTGTTGAAAATATTCCAAGTAATTTTTATCAACACGACAAACAATTTATAAATAACATTGTTTAAAATATTCATCAGATAGTCGCTGATGAANGAAATAATTTATAAATAACATTGTTTAAAATATTCATCAGATAGTCGCTGATGAAAAGAATTGACTGCACGACTTTCGAACTCAAAAGAATTGACAGGACGCCGAGAATCGGCGCACGGTAGGGGGTGGCGTCTGATTTATGTTATTTGCCCGGCGGTGGATGAAACGTGCGAGGGCGGGGGCCGATATTGACGCGGGGCCTTATTTTCTGATATTTCACAGTGGGCTGATAATTTCACAGTGTATCCCAGCGTGAAGCGGCAGGGAAGATGTAAAAGACAGTAATTAGCCGTGGCACCGGAGGAACGGCCGGGTATCGGCAATCACGGATCGGGGAGCATGAAATGTCATCAGCAGCCCGGCCTGGAATCGACGTGCCGCGGTTCGCCCGTCAGGCGGACCCGGAGATCGGATAACGGGTGTCCCACGACTCTTTCCTATCTTCGGTTCGACGGGGTTTAAGGGCTGTTCTCACTGCAGTCAGGAGTACCAACCAGACGCGCAGGGCCGAAGGGCAAAGAATGGAAAAGGGTGTCTCAAAGGGATCAAACTGATATCTGTAGAGGAAATAAGGTTCCTGCGTGACGTCATGACTGTTTTAATTATTATTATTATTATTAACAATTCCAGGCTGTGTACGTTAATTTCGTACAGGATTGGAGTTATGGACTGAGTGTCGAGAATCATGGACTCTGATGAATTATTAACAATTTCAGGCTGTGTATGTTAATTTTGATATAGGAACGGAGTTATGGACTGAGTATTGAGAATCATGGACTCTGAAGAATTATTAACAATTCCAAGCTCTGTATGTTAATTTCGAACAGGTATGGAGTTATGGACTCTAAAGAATTATTAACAATTCCAGGCTCTCTATGTTAATTCCGTAGATTAATGGAGTTATGGACTCAGTGTTGAGAATCATGGACTCTGAAGAATTATTAACAATTCCAGGCTCTCTATTTTAATTTTGATATAGAAATGGAGTTTTGGATTCAGTGTTGAGAATCATGGACTCTGAAGAATTATGAACAATTCCAGGATCTATATGTTAATTTCGTACAGGAACGGAGTTATGGACTCAGTGTTGAGAGTCATGGACTCTGCAGAATTGTTAACAATTCCAGACTCTGTATATTAATTTCGTAGAGTAATGGAGTTATGGACTCAGTGTTTATTGAGAATCGTGGACTCTGAAGAATAGAAGAGGAGGTTGAAAGTGAAGTTGAGTGCAAGTTGAGACCAGGGATAATAAATATAATGTATATTAATATAATGTTAAGCTTAGCTGGTTGAACACGGGTCAAATATACCGCACGATTGACGCATTTGGTCCCCTTCAACCAGCTGTAGTTGGCATTAGACTTCGACCCCAGGTCAACCTCAGAAGACCTCCAATAGTGAATAAAAAAAGAGAAAGAAGACTAAGAGCAGCGAAAGTTAGTGAAGTGTTGAGTTTAACAGTGCAGTGAGTCAGTTGAAGAGGATGGTACTTAATAAGGACGAGGGATGAGAGATTTATGGACCACTTCGAGGTGCAAGAAATTGACTTGTATGGACTCAAAGTTGAAGAGACAAATTGAGTGAGTATGATGTAACTATTATATTGATAGTGAGTGAAAATTAGTATGATTCCATGATTGGGGTTTAGGAGTACAATGATTTGGCTTTTTCTTTTTAGTTTTGAAGGTCAGTGATTGATGTTGATGTTTGGGAAGGTTTCTTTTAGTTGAATTGTTTTCTGTGCGACAGAATTGTAAAGGTTGTAATAGAAAGTCATTAGAAATTAGAATCTTTTTCTACAGATTCTAACACAAAGTCATAAGACATAGAATACCAACAAAAAACTAAAAAAAAAAATATATAAAAGATCATAGAAATGCCAATTAACCATAATTACTCATGATGTATCAATTAATGACGACTGTTCTCAGTCAGCAATCAAATTATTTGTTCAAACTGCAGTCAGTAGACGACTATTTGTTATATTTGCAATCAGCAATCAAACTACTTGTTATAATTTCAATCAGTAATCAACCATTCGTTATAATTTGAATGAACAATCGAACTATTTGTTAAAGATGCAGTCAGTAATGAAACTATTTGTTAAAATTGCAGTCAGCAATGAACTACTTGCTAAAATTGTAATCAGCAATCGACTATTTGGTAAAATTTCAATCAACGATCAAACTATTTATTAAAGTTGCAGTTAGTAATTAATTATTTCTTAAAATAGCAGTCAGGAATCAAACTATTTGTTAAAATTGCAATTAGCAATCGATTATTTGTTAAAATTTCAATCAGCAATCAAACTATTTCTTAAAATTGCAAGCAGGAATCAAACTATTTGTTAAAAATGCAATCAGCAATCAAACTATTTCTTAAAATTTCAATCAGCAATCGCCTATTTCATAACTCACTAAAATACATCATCACATAATTGCGAAAAAAAAAATACAAATTTTGAAACTGCAACCTAGATTAGAATTCGTAGCGTCGAAAAATTGGGAACAATTCGAACCGGTTAACGTGACAGTGTTATCGATTTTCAATTGTCGGAACTTGTGTAACATGTAGGAAGGTAAGTCAGTGGGATTGAAAGACTTGAACTGTATCGGAGGTATCCAGGTCGTCGCCGTCGCCGGGAAGCGGCGGAGCTGCTCCTCCTTTAATACGTCGCAACTACTTTGACACTCGCTGTAACTTCATTATCCGAGACACTTGACACGTGTCACCACGTCGTCCCGTGACACGTCGAACTTTCCCGTTCGACAAAAATTGTCACGGAACTTTCTTGATACGGAACAGGACGAGGAAGCGGGACGCCAGTTTTAATCTAATTGCACGACGGGAACTGTTCTTTATATTCAAGCAATTCCACGTGAACTCTAAAATAAATTCAGCAATCGCAGAAGTATAATTACAGAACAATTTCCTGTTGCTGAATATAAATTGATCTCTACTATAATTATAATATTATTCACATATAAAACGTTACTTTAATAAATTCGATACAAAAATGACTATTCATAAAATTGCTGCGAATAGTATTAAAATTGGATTACAATTATCTCTGACTGTAAACAGTCTCGATTAAATTTGATATAATAAATTCTATGAAAAAATGACTATTCATAAAATTGCTGCGAATATTATTAAAATTGCGTGGATTACAATTATCTCTGACAGTAAATAGTCTCGAATAAATTTGATACAATAAATTCTATAAAAAAAATGACTATTCATAAAATTGCTGCGAACAGAAATAATCTCTGACTGTAAATAGTCTCGAATAAATTTGATACAATAAATTCTATAAAAAAAATGACTATTCATAAAATTGCTGCGAACAGAAATAATCTCTGACTGTAAATAGTCTCGAATAAATTTGATATAATAAATTCTATAAAAAAATGACTATTCATAAAATTTCTGCGAATAGTATTAAAACTTAACTTAAAGCACTTAACTTAAAGCATGGATTACAGTTATCTCCGACTGTAAATAGTCTCGAATAAATTTGATAAAAAGACAGTAACAACCGGTTTTGGAATTTAAATGAGTTTCCACTGCAGGCGACGGTATTTACTGGAGATTTAACGAAGTTGCTGGTGGAATTTTGCAGCTTTTAGTAACTCCATTAAGCGTGGGATGAGCGCGTGGAACGCGTTGGGCGCCGGCCCGATCGTAGAAGGCGAGCAAATGGAGATTTACTTTTATGTGAGCAATAAATTTTTATCCGCGTTCCATTCGCTGAAACAGTTATACAAGCACGCTGGCTTCGGCTATGCTATCCCGCTGCTCGTTATTTCACTATTTGAACGATGCGCCATAAATCTAATTAATGGGCAAGTAACAGTTTCCCGAACCCTCCCGGGAATCTACAATAAAAATAATCTACAATTCGTGGTAAATTAATGTGCTGCTACTCAAGTATAATCTCTGGCCGTTTAAATTTCATTTGCATAGAAGTATTGTTGAGCTTGATGCGATATTAAAATACATATGAACGTTTTTGCAATAAACAATTTTATTAATTCATTAATTATTGGTGATAGGGGAAAATTGTTTGTACAAAAGTTATAGGTATTAAAGTCCTCTATAAGAAAGGTTCTATGCAGTTGTCTTCTAACTTCAATATTTAACGAGTTATGTTTGATTATATGGAATTTTATTGGGGCTTACGATATCTGGACGATCCACTGTCGAGAAAGCGAACTTTTGGCAAAAAATTTCGTTTTTCCTCAATTACTTCTAAACCGTTGGACTTACGGGAAAATTGCATAGGACCTTTTTGTAGCTGACGATGAGAGCTACAATTTTTGTATGAAACATTTTTTGGTAGCGATGATCGTTAACGAGTTATTTCCAAAAAACGATAAACCAGTTTTTTGCAAATTATTTGTTAACTATTGACGATAGGAAAAAATGTTTCAGACGAAAGTTGTAGCTTTTGATTGTATCTACAACTTTTGTTTCAAACATTTTTCGCTAGCGGTAACAAGTAAAGAGTTATTGGCAAAAAACGAAAATTTTCGCGAAATCTGAAGGGATACCCCTTGGAAAAATCTCGGAAAAATTGAAAATGTGTTTTTCTCGGAATTTCGAAAAATGGTTCAAACAAAAGTTGTAGGTATTGACGTCCTCTATAAGAAAGTTCCTATACAATTTTCTCCTATTTCGAATATTTCAGGAGTAATTGATGAATGAATTTGTCCATTGAATAAAGAATGACTTGTCCGTTAAAAGGAACATAAAATTCTTTTGAAATTCTCAAAATTTCGAAAAATGGTTTAAACAAAAGTTGTTCCTACTACTATGACCTACAAGAAAGGTCGTATACAATTTCCTTCTATCTCGAATACTTCAGGTGTAATCGATGAATGAATTCGTCCATTGAATAAAGAATGAATTCTCCATTAAAAGCAGTATAAAATTCTTTTGAAATTCCCAAAATTTCGAAAAACAGTTGAAACAAAAGTTGTTCCTACTACTCTTACCTACAAGAAACGTCCTATACAATTTCCTTCTATCTCGAATACTTCAGTCGCAATCAATTAATTACTTCATCCATCTCCAATTCTTCCCGAACAAACGGAAATTCCCTACTAAATATCAAATCTAGCTAAAAATCCCTAAAACCGAAGTTACCAGAATAAACAAATCTCTATCCTCCTTATAAAAATTCTCCTTATATAATAAAAATCGATTTTAATCCATAAAACGAACGTATCAACAAATCAAAAAAATCTTTAATGTAGGCAGTCGATCTCTGGACTCCTGGAATTGGTTTCGGGTCTTTTCTATGCAGACAGCGTCGTCTTCATTGAATTGAATCGGAGCCAGGCCGGCGGGGGCAGGGGCGGAGGGAAGGGAACTAGCCCCGGAGGGCCTCGCGCGGTAACCGCGCGGCCATAAAACCGGAGTCCGACTGCGGAGGAGAGGCCGCAATGCGGGCATAATGGACGGCCCGTTCAGACACTTACGTCCGGCGAAATCGCGCCACTAAATCCGGATCCCGTCATTAAATTCTCTTTTGCGGCCGCGGCCCGGGGGCTCCGGCCGGAAACGGCGCGGCAAATCGCGCGCGACGACTTCAAATTGCTCTAATTGACCGCCCCTCGAAATTTTAATAAAAAAGAAAACCGTCGGTCAAATTCGTCGTGAAATACGAATTATTATTTTACTCGAATTAAAGACGGAAAATATAGTAATTATTTATAATTATTAAATTATGAATTTATCGCGTTAAAAGAGAATTGTTGTCGAGGGGAGGGGGAACGTGGTTCGCGCGGGACGTTTAAAATGTGTCACGTGAATAAAACTAACGACGATAAAATCGACGAGTGCAATTATTTCCGAAGGCGTTCACCGGGCACCGAGCGATTAAACGAATCTAATTACGGCGACGGTTGTTACGCTTAATTGTATAAATTTACGACGCGGAATGGGGCGGGGATGTGGGAGGGGAGTGGCGGGAGGGTTTAAAAACAGTCTGGAGGGCGCGATCGTTAATCGAGAACTGCCGCCGGACTTAAAACAATTTCTCGTTTCCGCCGTTACCTGGTCTACAGGTTTAATGGCACACGATGTACTTCCGCAAACAAGGGCGTTCCTACTACTTTCTTTTTTTTTTTTTAATTCTGTCCTCTTGGACTATCTTCCGTTCGCACGGCCATTCACTGTTTCTGGATAAATCAAATTAGTACGGGAGCAGAGAATCCGAGGGGCGGGATGGACGGCGGGAGGGGGAGGTGTAATCTCGGCGAGGATTGGGTTAATTTTTCAAGACGTCCGGAATTGGAAACTCCATTAAATTAGCCGGGGTTTCTTAAAGGAGGAATAAATTAATTATGATGTTTTATGAACGATATTGAGCCAATTTTAAGGAACGAAATTGCATTGCTTATGTGCGGCTGTAAGGCTTGAATTTCTATGATAGGAAGCAATCAATTATTTGTTATAATTTTAATCAGCAATCGACTATTTTTTAAATATGTAATCAGCAATGAGGTATTGGTTGAACTGTAAGAATGTATTCTTGCAAACAGCAATGAGCTATTCATTATTACTGCAATCAGCAATCAACGACTTGTTACAATTGTAATCAGCAATCAATTATTTGTCATAATCGTAATCAGCAATCTCCCATTTTTCGTAATTCAAAATTCTAATCATTGAACAAGATCTAGATCACACGATTGACGTTATATTATAATTGTAATCAGCAATCAACTATTTGTTACAATTCTATTTAGCAATGAACTATTAATCGAACTGATTGATTTCAAGAACAAGATTTTATTCTTACAAACAGTAATGAGTTATTCATTATTACTGCAATCAGCAATCAACGATTTGTTACAATTGTAATCAGCAATCAATTATTTGTTATAATCGTAATCAGCAATCGGGTATTTTTTAAATATGTAATCAGCAATGAAGTATTGGTTGAACTGTAAGATTTTATTCTTGCGAACAGTAATGAGTTATTCATTATTACTGCAATCAGCAATCAATGATTTGTTACAATTGTATCAGCAATGAACTATTTGTTACAATTGCAATCAGCAATCAACTATTATGTTATAATCGTAATCAGCAATCGACTATTTGTTACAATTGTAATTAGCAATGAACTACTAATCGAACTGATTGATTTCAAGAACAAGATTGTATTCTTGCAAACAGCAATGAGCTATTCATTATTACTGCAATCAGCAATCAACTATTTGTTACAATTGCAATCAGCAATCAACTATTATGTTATAATCGTAATCAGCAAACTAACATTTTTTGTAATTCGAAATTCTAGTCATTGAAGGAGATCTAGATCACGCGATCGCTATTATATTATAATTTAAATAATATAACAATTTATTTCAATAAATATATTATATACAATTCCTAATAGAAATTCCTTTTTTAAAATTAATATAATAAATGTAAAGAACAATTTCCAATCAGCAACAGTGAGCAATGCTCTCACAAATCTCAACGAAAAACGCAGAAATAAAAAATGTTAATGTATCTGTATAAATAATTGATCGGTAGAAAATTGGGCGGGACCGTGTTTAATGAAAGAATGAAGTAATAAGTTAGTTTGGAGTGTAATTGTAAATTGAGAGTGCAGCTGCGAGTTGTAAATTCTGTGTACGGGCGGGTGCGAGATAATAAATTCGGCTTATGACTGGTAACAGAAAAATCTCGTTAAATATGCATACGTATAATCTGAGCCCGGCCGCGTTTAAGCGCCCCGGCCGACATTGCGTTTAATTATGCAATCGATATTACACGGTAGCGCGTGTTCGTCTGCGTGCGATCAATTTTATTTTACACCCCCTTAGATATAAATCAGAATTCCAATTAACACCATCCGTGTGTTTACCCACTCCCGTCACACCTACTCCCCCCTCCTCCCTCTCTCTCTCTCTCTCTCTCTCTATTTCAGTCACTCTTTCGTGTACATTAATTACTCTCTTCAGAAGTTTGTATCACTACGTTGTTCCATATAAATGTATAATTGCTATTTAATGTAACAGTTGATTGCTGATTGCGATTAGAATATAATAGCAATCGTGGGATTTAGATCTTGTTCGATGATCGGGATTTTGGATTAAGAAAAATCGTAGATTGCTGATTACGGTTAGAATGCAATTGTTGATTGCTGATTGCGATTAGAATATAATAGCAATCGTGGGATCTAGATCTTGTTCAACGACTGGGATTTTGCGTTAAGAAAAATGGTAGATTGCTGATTACGATTAGAACGTAATTGTTGATTGCTGATTGGGATTAGAATATAATAGCAATCGTGTGATCTAGATATCGTTTAATGACTGGTTAACTGATGATTGCAGTAATAATGAATAGCTCATTGCTGTTTGCAAGAATATAATCTTGTTCTTGAAATCAATCATTTCGATTAATAGTTAGTAATAGGGGGTAAAAAAATAATAAACTATTAAAATTCCAATCAGCAATCGATTATTTGTTAAAATTGCAGTCAGCAATTAACTATTTATCAAAATTGCAGTCAGCAATCGATTATTTGTTAAAATTGCAATCAATTATCAAACTATTTGTGAAAGTTGCAATCAGTAATTAAATATTTTTTTAAATTGCAGTCAGGAATCAGAATATTTGTTAAAATTGCAGTCAGCAATGAACTATTTGTGAAAATTGTAGTCAGTAATTGACTATTTGTTAAAATTTCAATCAACAATCAAACTATTTGTTAAAGTTGCAGTTGGAAATTAAATATTTCTTAAAATTGCAATCAGGACTCAAACCATTTGTTAAAATTGCAATTAGCAATCGACTATTTGTTAAAATCTCAATCAGCAATTAACTATTTCTTAAAATTTCAATCAGCAATCAAACTATTTACTAAAATTCCAATCAGAAATCAAACTATTTCTTAAAATTTCAATCATCAATCACGCTATTTCTTAAAATTCCAACCAGCAAACAAACTATTTATTAAAATTCCAATCAGCAATCGACTATTCTTTCAAAACTCCCTAAAACACATCATCAAATAATTAAAATTTCCTTTACTCCCTTTTAAAAAACTCATAAAAATTTCTAAACTCTAAACTCGACGCTAAAATTCCAGATAAATCCGTTCTATTCCGTCTATTGACCCAATTACCCATTTTCCCCGGCATGAAGTATGACCAATCAAAGCTGGACTGCTAGTCGAAATTTCCCCATCGACGTATATCAGCCCATTTCCCATTTCAAACTTTTCATCCAGTTTCAAATTGTCGTCGTTCCGACGCGATACTCCCACCGGGAAATGCATAAAACGGTCCCGTTTTTTTTTTTTTTTTGGAAAACTCACGCCTGTTAACTTTGCCATCCCGCGGCGCCGGCTCGCAGTTCAACTGTAAAACTCCAGAACACGCGCGCGCGCGCGCGCGAGCTCCGGTATTTCCCTCCTTTTTTTTTGTTGTTTTTTTTTTCGACGCGGATCGTTTTTCCTTTATCGGGGATAAACCGTTTCGGATATACGCGATTGTTGCCACCCTTCGTGGAGATATAAATACACAGAAGATTCCCGGTATTTTCGAGTCTTTTAAAACTTGGACATTTGTTACAGTTACACTTTTGTTACGCGTGGGAATGTTTAGTTTTCTGCAGGATGTTATATTGTTATATTGTTGTATTGTTGGGTTGTTGACGAACTGCAGATTTTTGTACAGAGTGAAACATGTGTGATTTGTAAAAAAAAGAGAGTGAATTTCTGGAGGAGAGATTTTTTGTTG
>SMSR01001864.1:2214-18783 GCA_019453355.1 Ceratina japonica
CTCGTAATTCTTCGTCGAAAGTTGTACACTAATTCAAAAGCGCAGTAACACTCGTCTCGATTCCCGGGACGCGTCGCGCGCCCGTGTATCTCATAGTTACTGGATGTCGTTTTTACGACCGTCCATGACTCACCATTTTCCCAGCGCGACTTGTAAAACATTCTGTGCCTACGCGACTCTCTCCGGATCGTTCGTCATTGTTCCCCCTGACTAATAGCAGCGGTCTGCGATCCCGCGCATCGACGTCCACGGTAGTTCGCGCGTTTCGTCCCCGAAAAAATAATTTACCGCGAAACGTGTTCCGAGAAAAAGCAACCACCCCACGCGAAAGCGTGATCCACGGGACGGACTCCGTTTCTGGAGAGACAGAGCTCGCGACGGGGTCTCGTAGAAGACGGCGGGTAATCCTTGGAAAGGCGTACGTCGCTAACCGCATCCGACGTCTCTTCCGGCAGAGAAACGGAATGTCTCGCCGAGTCGGTCTCCGAGCGAGAAAGCACGCCGGCCGTTTGCCCCGGCTTTGGAGAAGACCCGGCTGGGCGGTTCCGGCGGAAGCGTGGACTCCCGATCCGGAAGCGCCAGCCCGGACCGAGGCAGCAGAGGGTTCTTTCATCGGGGCGCGAGCGACCGTTCCAGCGTCGAGAGACTTCGGATATCGACCACGGGCTCGTTGCGATCCGCCGGCAAGGAGATGAACGATCACGAGAAGGACGTCGACAAGGATCTGGTGGACGGCGAGGTGAGGGCCGACGAGGACAATGAACCACCTGGTCCGGCCCCGGGCAGCAGACCCTCGTCGCCGGCTAATTCCCTGGGTGGGTAACCCGGCATTTAATTATGGAAGCCCTTCCCTTTCAGTCCTCGTGCCCCTCTCTCTCTCCCTCTCTCTCTCTCTCTCTTTCCTCTCCCCCCGCGCCGTACATTCACCGCGTTCGTGATTGTTCCACGGTTTCTGACGATTCCACGGAATTAAACGGAGCTGAACTCGGGATAAATGGTCCACGTTTTCTTCAACGCCGGATACCGGAGTGACCGGGACGAGATATCTCCTTCACGACGGGGAGGGTACCTCGGTGCATTATTGAGAACGATACGTCGTCGCGAGTCGATTCAAAACGTCCTCAAACGCGGAGGATGCTCGACGACTTCTCGTTCCGGCGATACCTCAGGTGTTTCGTCGAGACCGGGTTCGAACGCCACTTTATTTCTTTCCGAACGAATTACTTATTCCCTGTCGTCGGGAAGTTCGGGTTTATTAGAATCGGAAATATTTATCAAAGAGCTTCTCGCTAAATAACTGGAGGACGTACCTCGGAAACCGTCTTTCACCGACTCGTTCCCCGGTTCTCCGAGGCGTAGATATTTGTTACGGAAAACGTGTCTTGCAGGAATCGGTGATCCGTTGGTGGCGTCGAGGCTGTCGAACCTTCACGGCGGCGGCGGTAGCACCGGATCGGTCGAGCTGGCCAGCACCAGGCGACTTCGGCTGGAGAACGAACGTCTCGTGGCGGAAGTGGCGAGATTGAGAAGATTGCTGTTCAGCGGTGCGGGACGCGGCGAGGTGGGCTCCGAGGACGCGGCGCCGGAGGAGGACGCGCGATTCGTCGCCCTCGAGATGGAACTGCAACACGCCAAAGAAGCTCTACAGGCACTCAAGGCCGATCGGAAGAGGCTCAAGGCCGAAAAGTTCGATCTCCTTAATCAAATGAAGGCGCTTTACGGCACCCTCGAGGACAAAGAGCGAGAGCTACGCGACTTCATCAGGAACTATGAACAGGTAATTATCTCCTTTGTACGAAACCGGCACGATCGCTTGCACGTCGTTCAATCGGTATTACGCGACGCTACAGCTTTTTCGTTCTCACACCGGCTTCGGAGTCCTTTGTCTAAGTTTCACGTGGAAACACAATTTCTGAGACCTCCACTTCTCGTCTTAACGATTCAGATTAAATCGGGAGTTAAACCGAGGCCATTAATTGAGCTAAAAAAACGTGGTTAAACGTAATTGAAGCATTTAGCACTCGAAGCAATATTTTTAAATGCATTAATAAGAGCCCGCGGTACGGCGCTCGGCGACGTTATTAGTCGAAGGGAAAATAACTCGGCAGACCTCTACAAAATATTTATTTAACGAATACCCGGTGAAACGCGTTTCAATTTCCTCGTAGCGCGCGCGTCACCTCCGCCCGGGCTCGGGTACACGAGACAGCAATTTTGCCTGTTAAATACTTTCATTAAACTTGCTGGAATTTCTCATTTTCCCGAGCACCGTTATCGCTCTGCACCTTCGCCGCTGCGACGCCGACGAACCGAGCCGACGCGACAACGTTCGATCATTCCAATTCCTCCGAACAGAATAACGCCTCAATTTGTCTTCCGCGAACAAACGTGGACCACCTTTTCCTCGGGAAACTTACAAATAGATTTCGTGCACTCGCAAGAAAGTTGGACGCGTACCAAAGATCTCGTGTAACGCGAAATATCAGAAACAAATGTTTGATTCGCGAAATAAGAAATTGACACATTTTTATATGTATTTCCTGATAAATGTTTGTAGAGTTGTCAACGAAATTGAGTCGTTGTACATAAAATGATCCGCGAATCGTCTCTGCTACGCGAACCAGCGACGTACAAAGGGGCCAGGCCGGTGGCGTTTCGACTATCGAAGAAGTATACTGCGGCAAACAGATAATTTAAGAGGGGGGTCGTAGTGAAGTCGGAAATTTGAAAAGTTAGGTAACTTCCGCGGCGTATCGCGGGCCCGTGGACCGAGTTAAAGAATGGGCGACGGGGAAGCGAAAAAAAGAATTAGAAAAAGGCGCTTAAGGTATTTGGTAGGAAAATTGAAAGCCCCGGGTCTCGGTACCGCGTCTTCTTGTTCGCCTTCTTATTTCCGGAACAAGTTCTTGTGTACAAAAAAGAAATAAAGAAGGAGATTAATAACGGCACGAGGCCGGCCTTTAAACGCTCCTCGCAAAAAGCTTCGTGCACGAAGCGCATCAATGCGCCCGGCCGGAAAACATCCCCGCCGCTCTCCCACCGGGAGAAAAGGATTTTCATAAGGACACGGCGATGCGTCATGAAAGATGGAGAAAAGTAAACTTTAATATCCAGTAACAGAGCACGTTCTTTATTAACGATCGTAAATATCGTTTAAGCCCAAGGAACACAGTGCCGGTTACGAAACAAAACTCGCGAAACACCGCACCGGGGCTCGATCAATTTTGCAGCAAGAAATTTGTCAAGGAGCTCCGCGCTTTTTCCGAACATAAACCTTTCATAGTTTCTAAAGAGCTTCTTCCTCGCTTTGTATTAAAATTAATTTAATAAGGCTCGCCCGGTTCGCGCGATTCGACACGGATTTTTAGTAAACTGGGAAACGAGGTGGTCCACGCGCTAAAATCTTTTCCAAATCGGCCGAAGACGTTCTTTGACGCGTCCCCGCGCCTCTGCATAATGCGACATGAAAGAGGGCGGCCGACGGTCTTAGGAGCGGATTCCCTTCCGCCGTCCCGGAACGGCTCTTCAATTTTCTCTTGTTTTATCCTCTTCCGCGTCTCGTCGCATCGCGCATAATCCACTTCATCAGCAACGAGTGTCGACGTGACACCGTTCCGCGCCGGGAAATCTCTTCGGGCACTCTGCGTTCTTTTATCCGGCCGACTCGACGTCCGTCGTCTCTCCGTTGTTTACCGGGAGACGCGCGGGCCCGACGACGTCAGGAGAATCGCGCGTCGCGATCTAAGGACCACGTGGATTACGGGGCGATCGACGAATCCAGTTTCCGTCGTGAAATCGGTGTACGTGAAAAAATCCGAGGTGCAGTTTGGGCGCGGTCACGATTTTCCAGGTGACCGCGTCGTTCCGCGCGATCGGCCCGTCGATTTTGGCCGGGGGTAAAAAATGTTGACCCGGCGGCGCGGCATCGGCGGCCGACACCTGACCGAGCTCGTTCGAGTGGCAGTAATCGCGTTGTCCCAAAGTTCGCCCGATAAACCAGCTGCAACGCCTGTTACACGTAGCGTGAACTTAACGTCGGAGCCCGGGGGAGAGATAAGTGGATTAAGTTCTCCGTAGCTGATATCCTACCGGCTAATGGGCGAAGGTACATGACACCTGTACGTAAACGACGAGAGTCGCACCTGTATCGAGTTACCGCGTTTCGATCGAGTAACGACGCGTCGCCCACGGTTTAAAAAAAGAGGAGGGGAAACGAAAATCCCCTGAGAAACTCGTTGCGGCGTGAACCAGATTGTCCGCCGAGGTGTTCAAGGACAGGGAGGGTGACTCGGAAAAAATAAACGGGTGAACGGAATATAAATCCTGTGGACTTGACCCCGGACCCCTGATCACGGCCCCCGCTCCTTCGTCTTCGTTTTAATCACCGTCGGGCCGCGCGTTTTCAAAGGAACTCTTTGACACTTTGTGCGGTCGCGCGTGCTGCATGCATTGTTAAACGGTGGTGGTCCCTGGGTGGAATTACTGCCCGGATATGGGTCTCTTTGACCGTTGATTACAGCGGATGCGAGAGAACGAGGCGACCTTAGGACGGCTTCAGCAAGGAGTCGGCATACCTTCGGAGGAACGGGAACGCGAGAGGGAAAGGGAACGCTGGAGCCTGCTGAGGGCCGCGAGGGACGAAGCCGATCGAAGTCTCAGCCTCGCGGCTAGTTTGGCCGACAAAGAGGCCGCCCTTTCGCACGCACACGCGACTATAAAAGAGGTGAGCCCTTTTTTTCCACCCTTCCTCTCTCTCTCTCTCTCTCTCTTTCTCTTTGCTTTTTGTATTTCAGAGCCGCTCTGTCTCCGGCGCGCGGGCATTATTATCCGCGGCGGGGAGTCGAGTTGATGAATTTAATCTCTTTACCGGGACAGCGCAGTCGCTCTCGAGTGTTTTGTAAAGAGAGTACCAAGCCCGAAAAAACACGTTAGATTTCCACCGAGTCAGCAGCGGCGACTCCGACATTTTTCCCTGTTTACGCTCGCGGGGTTTCGTTTAAACATTTGCCGGCTATTTACCCGAGGACCGTCGACTCCGCGTTTTTCGTACGACGCCTGGTCCGCGCAGTTGATCGGCAAATAAAATCGAGAACGTCGTGTAATTATCAAAGCGAACGAATACCGAACGGACCCACGAGCTTAATCATTGTCTTTACCGAAAACAGGGTAGAAACAGAGGGGAACGACGCTTAGGGTCAGATCGACGTCGGTCGATGTAACGTTATTAAGAGCAGTTAGGTAAGAAGCGTCTCTTTGCGCGCACATGCAATTACGCGGACGGTACGAGAGAGAGAGAGCCCCGCGCTTTGAGCTACCTGAAATTGTCCTCCACCGCGCTGTGCATAAACGGACCGCCGCTAACGAGTTTAAAACTGATGGCTCGAGGGCTACCTCGATAAGTCGACCGAGAGTCACGTACATCTCGAAATTTCCATTCCCGGCTCCCCGTTTGACGATCCGCAAATTGATACCTCTCGCGAATCGCCGGGACTAAAAACTGGGCCACACTTTCATTAATTAACTTAGTTACTCGGCATTCTTTCCCGTTTCGGTCGTCCCGCTGGAACGACTGGTCGTTGTTTTTCTAACTAATTCTGACGATCTTTGCAGTTGCAGCGTCAGCTGGCCGAGAGGGGCGGCGGCGGGGGCATCTGTTTGAGCGACCAGGAATCGCTGGTCTCGTTCCCGAGGGGCAGCGTGAACGGTGCCGCGACGCCGGGCGCCGGTAGCAGCAGCGGCGGAGGATGCGGCATCGTCCCTCACATGAACTCTCAGCCGCCGTTGGGCAGCACGGAGCTCGGCGTGACCGTCGGGAACGTCGGCAGCGCGGCAGGTGCGGGCTCTTCCGGAGGACAGGCCGGCGATCGCGGGAGCTGCAGCGCGGACAGCGGCGTGCGCGGGTCCAGCGACAGGGAAAGCGGCGGGGCGACCAGCGTGGGCGGAAATCTCTCCGACTCGACCACAGACGGTAAGAAACGCTCGTACCGCTTGCTGCTCACTCTGCGTACATGGTCTGTGCCTGTTTCTATGTCTTCTTCGGTATAAGAGAGCACGGNCAGTTTCTAAAGAGCTTCTTCCTCGCTTTGTATTAAAATTAATTTAACAAGGCTCGCCCGGTTCGCGTGATTCGACACGGATTTTTAGGAAACTGCGAAACGAGATGGTCCACGCGCTAAAATCTTTTCCAAATCGGCCAAAGACGTTCTTTGACGCGTCCCCGCGCCTCTGCATAATGCGACATGAAAGNCTTCGGTATAAGAGAGCACGGGTGTTATAACAGAAATTCAGGACGAGGTACAAAGATTGTAGAGAATTTTTGATGAGCGTAATTCTGGGTCGAAGTCGGCGTTCGAGGGGCATGATCAAAAGCTCGTACGTAAACTCATTTAAAAGTGTCGCGCGAGAAGGGAACAACGACAAAATTAAGTCTGATGGTTTGTGCATTATTCATCTTGAGCGTAGAAAAATCTCTCCATTGTGATAGCCACCCCCGGGAAATGAAGTAGCTTTCGAGTCGCGAGGCTATCTCTCATATAATACAATCGCCATTATTATTCATCAGAAGTGTCGAGTGGTCGGAACGCGATGGTTCCTTAAGCTTAGGTGCAACTGGCGGCAAGATTAATCGCCTAGTTAAAGTGCATTACGGCACGTCCGTCGTCGCGGATGAAAGAAAGAAGGAAATGAAAAAGGGACGACGATAAGTTCCGTCGTAAGTCCTCCGCGAACGTGGGAGCTGCCGCCGCCGCCGTCGTCGTCGGTGGTGCCCCGATCGGGACCGTTCGCTTCTCTGTAATATTATTCGACCCAGTAGCGGACGTTCGTTAAAGCCGATTGATCGGTCGGGTTCGGGAACAAACGTTTGTACGTGATGCGCGTCCACGAATTCCGAATTACACGAAATTCCCCGCCGCGTGTTACGAGCAGATTTTTGGAAGTTCGGTCTCGCATTTTTTAAGAGCAAACTGCAGGCTATTTAAAATGCATGTCTTTATTAGGATTTTTTGATAAACGAACGAGGAACGTTCATAGTAACGTATGCAACATAAAGAACAGACGAACAAAGAATTTCCGGATTCGGGAAACTCGGCGGTCGGTAAGGAAATAGATATCTGAATCTACACCTTCTGTCTGCTTTCCCTGTTCTATTCCCCTCCGTTCCGCAAGAGTAACGCACACACGGAGAAGTGACGTCGATCGTGGTTACACGCCGAACCGAGCTCGAAGAGGGACACACGAATTTTTTTTTATACCTTGCATATTTCCGCGCAGGCACGCCGACAATTACGGTCGAGGGAAGCGGCCTCGACATGGACAGCATCTCCGTGGTTTCCTCCATTGCACCGTCCCACATATACCAGTGTAAGTGTTCAACATGAATCGTTGATCGTCATCTCCTTTTCCGTGTCTTCGACGTCGTCGTCCTCTATATATTTTTCCGTGGCGGACTCCTTCTGCTTCACTCTCTCTGCGTGTGCGTGTGTGCGTATATCTCGTTCAGTACTGTTTTTATTTCTGTCTTGCCTATACTCTGTCGCTCTGTTATTCTTGTTTCTGCCCTTCCTCGAATATTTATTCGCCGCTGTTTTACGAACTGGATGTCTGCTTCTCGCTGGTTCGTCTGAAATCGATCGCCGCTTCGAGTCTGAGGATTTAAAAAAAGAAGAACTGCATTTTTTACGATAGAAATTGTGAATATTTTCGTCTGGCGGTCTCACGAGGCCGCCAATCTTCAGTAATCTCTCCCCGGTAATCAGATGGTTTGCTTTTGAGAGTAATCGTTTGTAATTGATCGTAGGAACACCGAGTCTCTATCACGACGTTTATTCATTTATTTATCCATTCAGCCGGACGAGCGGTAATTAATATTAAAGGTCCATTATGTCGTGGTTTTGAGCTAACAATCGGCTAATTGTCTGTTGTATGCCCGATGCATGCGCATGCACGTGTTGCAGCGGCCAGAACTGTCTCATAACGTACGAATACACATAATCTCTGGCGTGCACCAGCGAGCGTGTAATCTGGTACCGCTAATAACTGGCCTGGTCAATGGGTACATTGTTTTTAACTATGTATGATCAGATTAATTTCCGTCGGACGATGTAACGAAGTTAAATCTGAGTAATTTAAGAATAATTGCGGACAGTGTAAGCTGTGTGTTCTTTATGTTGCATCGCTATTAATATATCGAGACAAAATCAGGTTGCCGTTCGAAAGGGTGAAATTCCACGATCGTTGCAATGGGAACTCTGTCGTGTCACTACTTTTTATAAGTACGATCGTCGATCTTTTGCAGCGGCTACGACGCCGAAAGATTGCAGCCCGACACTTTCGCCGCTGAACGCGTTCTCGAGGTCGATGGACAACTCCTCGTTGTCGCGATCGGTCGAACAGCTGTCGAGCCCGCTGGAATCGGAGCCGAGGAGGAGCAAGCAGAACACACCTGTCGCGGCGCCAACCGCTCACTCGCGATCCTCCGCGAACCGCGGCGGCACTTGGGGCTCTATTTCCAGGTGAGCATCGCGTTCCTCGTCGTCAACAGCCGACCCCTTCGTTCCTCTTATAGTTAATAATCGACGGATCTAACGATCGACGAATAAGATTCCCTGTCACCTTATTAGTGCCCTCACGCAAGAGTCTAGTATCTTCTTAGCTCAAGGACAGTTTCCTCGCGTCATTTTTCAGAGTGTTCGCTCGCACGCGGCACCGAAAGGCGGCGAACAACTCGAGCGGCGGAAGCGGAAGCAACGAGGGCTCCGACGGGTTCGACCCTTACAGATCTTGGTCCCCGCTCACCGAGGAGGGCTACGCAGAGAAGCTTCGTTTGCTCCGAGAAGCCGCGTCCGTGCCCATGGAACGGTGGAGGGCTCCGACCGTCTTAGCCTGGTTAGAGGTTGCCCTCGGCATGCCGCAGTACGGTCCACGGTGCGCCGAGAACGTCAAGTCCGGAAAAGTAAGTAAAGTTAAAATCGTAAACTTTTATACAGAGAAATGATTGTTGGAAACGATCCGGGAAGATCGGCGAAGGATTTAAGTCTGATCGAGACGATCGGGGTGTCTGTCTAGGTTTTACTGGAGCTGAGCGACGCCGAGTTGGAAGCGGGACTAGGGGTGACGCATCCGCTTCACAGGAAAAAGCTGCGATTAGCGATCGAGGAGCATCGGCAGCCTAGCCTCGTTCGATACCCGTGCATCGCCCAACTGGGTCACACCTGGGTCAGCTCGGAGTGGTTGCCCGACCTTGGACTCGCCCAGTATTCCGAGAGTTTCGCGACCAATATGGTAGACGCGCGGATGCTCGACCACCTGAGCAAGAAGGAACTCGAGAAGCTGCTCGGCGTGACCAGGAAGTTTCATCAGGCCAGCATCGTGCACGGAATTCATCTGTTGCGGATGCTCAACTACGATCGACAGGTAACTACGTCGGAGAGGCGAATCCTCGCGTTCGATACGAATACGGAAATTAAAAAATGATTGGAATTGTAGAATGGAATTTCTTGTTTCGAGTAAAGGAGCGCGTTTGCATTTGTTTAACAGGCACTCGCGGTCAGGAGACATCAGTGCGAGCAAATGGAGACGGATCCTCTGGTGTGGACCAACCAGAGGTTCATTCGGTGGGCGAGGAACATCGATTTGGCCGAATACGCCGAGAACTTAAAGGGTACGCGAGTTTTCTGTCTTCAAATTACGTTGTGCTCGGAGTTCCCCTCGTTTCTGGTAGCGCTAAAGAAGCGAATTTTCTAATTTGCATCGCAGATTCGGGTGTGCACGGTGCTCTGGTAGTGTTGGAGCCATCCTTCACCGGGGACACCATGGCCACGGCCCTGGGCATTCCACCGGCTAAGCACATGATCCGGCGACATCTCACCGCCGAACTGGAAACCCTCGTCGTTCCAGCAAGGTACTCAGTCTACTATCATCCAGAGGGGCTATTGGACAACGCTCATTAATCAACATAATATAGAAACGTGTCGCGTCTCGTTCGGCAATGCGAGATCGACGTAGAACGCGATTAAAACGTTCATCCCTCGTCTTCGAATTCTCGTTCTAACTTAATCGCTCGATATACCTTGATAACGCGGTTACATTTATTAGAAGAAGATTCGCTTGAAATGAAACTTTAAGATTTCGCTTACGTCCGAGGCGAACGGTAGAAAATCCAGTAGATCGTTTCCTACCGTGTTTTAACGCGTAACGAGAGTGGTACCTATTTCAGAGATCGTTGCTGAAGTATTGTCAATTATAAAAAAGAATTGTGCACGTTTTTATGCATAGAGACGATCGAAACGTGAGCAATTCGTCGAAGCTCGACGAATTTTATTAGAGAGAAACGTTCGTAAATCGATATTAAAATTAACGCGAATGCCCGCTAGTATATGTTTGCAAGATGATATTAGCTTTAAAGCCTAGTATGTACGGACGTAGAAATCGTTCCGAGACAATTCAGAGGCAGTTCGAATGCTTCGATTCCAAATCTATTTAGAAACAAGATATTTCTATGCCTGTACCAAACGCGAACAAACGTGTCGTTAGTATAATGTTCGAAGTCGATTCCGATAGGCCTCACTTTTTCAGGGTTTCTACCTTTTAGTCCGTTCGCCGATACCATAGTTTAACCGTAATATAATACATCCATATTCCACGAAATTGAGGGAACGCTTAATTCTCGGCGAAGAAATCCTAATTAGCGTTGCACTCCGTTTCGTTACGGAGTTGTGACCCTGCGTATTAGCATCTCTTCAACGAGAATTCAATGTTCCCTGTTATTTCGTGTAGTAATGTGTTTCCAATCTCGAGGATTGTATATAATAACGGGCGAGCTTAACGAGTAATTTCCATTTATAATATTAAGATCGATATATCAAAATTTCCGCTTTCATCGGGACATTTTTTAATAGAACGAAGTATCGAGAGATTGTACATAAACAGAGAACAATCGATGCAAGGGAGAAATAGTATTAAGATTACGATTCTACAATTTATTTAAAGAGTTTCATCAACAAAATTTAGTTTCTCCAAATGGTAGCTATTCATATCAGAGGGTGATTCTAAAAATTGGAGCCCATCCTGCTGGACGAATAATTCAACGATATTATCTCAAATATGCAATTCACTCGTGTCACGTGTCTACATTTTAATCGCAATTATTAATTCACACAATTCATCATTTATTCTCACAATTTGGACGACATACATGTATTTGATTGTGCAAAACGTCGTCGTCTCGTACGACATGTTCCATTCAACGTTTTATGGAGGATTAAAGAATCCCGTTGCTATTTGAATCCGTGCCATAGTCACGTCCCAGTTTTCGGAATCACCCCGCGAGTCTAGACTGAGCAAACAGACTGACATATTTGGACATCGTACATATCATAAAGATCTTAGAAAATCCGGGCTAACATGATCGACTACCTACGATAAGTTGAAAAAGAGAGATGACGCTATAAAGAGGTAAAACATGCTTGCCAATCCGGGTGATCTCGATTCTAAACGGCACGATAAACCAGAACGGTCGAGATCGCTCGAGATGGATATTTCCCTTCGTGGTCAGACGACGGAACGCGATACGTGCTGCTCCCCGATTGTGCAAAGCTTCTGATGAATAATTTAAGTAAATCTGACCTGTGAACTTCTACATTTCTACGTTCCTCGTTTGATCTCGTCCGATTAGAACGGGAACAGGACGGGTCATGTTTTTTTTAAATCTGATCACGCGAGGGATTTAGTAAGTAAGTACTCTCATCCGTAATACACACGCCATACTTGGATATATCGGGAATACACACACGTCTAAACAGTACAGTACAATCTCGACATAATGTACATATACAAACATATGCAGTATATATTATATACTCGTTTCTTTATCGATGAAAGAGACATGAATAATATATTGTACTCGGCACCGCAGCGATTCGCTGGGTCTGCAGTCCACTCGATCGCGGATCCATCGGTAACGTTCTCTATCAATAGCTGAGCCGTAGCCCACAGCTGCTGCCTGCACTGCACTGCGCTATGTACAGCACACGTTATGATATTTAGTAACCCTGGTGTAATCCCTGGTCAGCAAATCTCTCTTAACTCCCTCGTTAAAATATTTCGTGCATTTCAACGAACCTCATCCTAAAAGAGAAGGAAATTCATTTCATGGGAGCAAAATTAATTATTCCGACGACAGCCATTTTGGTCCTCATTAGACCTTTAATAACAAGAATTCTAGAGACTCTGATCTACTTCGGGTAATTGTTAGATTCTCGGACTAGAAAATTGTATCGTGGGTCGGCAGGGATTACATCAGTACGCATTATGGNCGGTCCTCATTAGACGTTTAATAACAAGGATTCTAGAGACTCTGATCTACTTCGGGTAATTGTTAGATTCTCGGAATAGAAGATTGTATCGTGGGTCGGCAGGGATTACATCAGTACGCATTATGGTTCCTTTGATATTTTTCTAATTTGCCAACTTTGATATTTACATTTTTGACTGTTCGGTGTTATTACTCCAATATCGATGCCAGTAAACATATATACATTATTCTATATCGATGGTGCACAAAATGCTTGTGTATGTATATTTATGTTGTAACTAGATATTCATTATGATACATATATCATTCTCTATTCTGGAGCACTTGCAGCGAGCCACTGTTCGATTACCCACCGTGAATTCGATGTTCCGCGTGCAAGACCCCTGCATCCAAATCGCGCCCCTCGCACCCATCGTAAAAACTGGTCCAAACGTTTACCCGAACCATTCTGAATCCCCTACAAGGCCCAATTCTAAATTATTCCCTTACTTCGACGTATTTCTGACCTCACGCCTCGTCCCTCGCGAAATGAGAACGAAATCAGATTTGAAAAAAAGGGGAGAGAGGTTCGCTGCAAAACGTGCCGTACGTGTGTGTGTCCGCGGTGTCGCCAAAGAGGTGTGTGGAATAGAAAAAAAGAAAAGAAAAGAAATCGGGAACGGTAAATGCGTGTAGACACGCAGAAGGGGCGTGCATGAAAGCGTGGTGTGCGTGTGCGTAGAAGTCAGCTGGAGGTGGTCCCGAGGAACAGCACCGGCGGGGGTCGTCCGATGAGCACCGTGAGCGCAGGGGGTAGCCTCGGTCGCGGAAGCAGGGCGTTGCACCTTCAGCATCACCAGAGCTCCCTGTCCGCGCTCCACATGACGGCCAATCACTCGGGCACGGTCGATAGACGCCGATCCAGCCTCAGGGTAACGTACCGCATAGATTCAAAGACACACACTCGGTCCTCATCGTCGATAATGCACTGGACAATTCGGTGGTATCTTTCTTTCTCGGTTTGAACCCCCGGTAGACCGCGACACGCTCTCGGCACACCGCTTTTCATTCCGCCACGACCATCGAGTCGAAGTTCTTTGTACTCTTAATTGTNTCGGATCCCACCCATCTCTCCCTGACTCCCTGGTCTCTCCCGTCTCTCCCTGATCTCTCATGTCTCTGGCCGGGNNNCGCAGAAGGGGCGTGCATGAAAGCGTGGTGTGCGTGTGCGTAGAAGTCAGCTGGAGGTGGTCCCGAGGAACAGCACCGGCGGGGGTCGTCCGATGAGCACCGTGAGCGCAGGGGGTAGCCTCGGTCGCGGAAGCAGGGCGTTGCACCTTCAGCATCACCAGAGCTCCCTGTCCGCGCTCCACATGACGGCCAATCACTCGGGCACGGTCGATAGACGCCGATCCAGCCTCAGGGTAACGTACCGCATAGATTCAAAGACACACACTCGGTCCTCATCGTCGATAATGCACTGGACAATTCGGTGGTATCTTTCTTTCTCGGTTTGAACCCCCGGTAGACCGCGACACGCTCTCGGCACACCGCTTTTCATTCCGCCACGACCATCGAGTCGAAGTTCTTTGTACTCTTAATTGTTGCTTTGATCGAATCAATTATCTTGATTGCAAAAGTGTAGGAGAGTTGAAGAAACAGCGGTCTGTCTCGAGAGACGCGTAATCTCTGTTGCTCATCGAGTCACAGATGACTTTCTTCATACATATTTTCTGACTACTATCGATGCATAGAAAGCCATCGTTGACAGACGACAGTCCATAGTCACGGACAGGATTTTCAGAAGCAGCTCGAGTCTCTTCTGTCAAGAAATCGTTTCAAACGTTTACACGAGCCGAGCTGCTACTGGGAATTTGTGTCTCGCACACTTCGACCGCCACGTTCATTTCTTTTCATTTCATTTGTATATATCGACTTGTCATTTTGCTCATTTCATTTCTCATTGGCACGATGCATGGCACCGCTTAGTCGAGGACGCTCGCGCAGTATTTCTTGTCATACAGCAACTCCCCGTCTCATCCCTGAACAAAACGATTTAATCCTTATCGGACGAGTAGCGCGCAAACACTTTGTAGATATAGACGAAACGTTGGGACGGACGGCAAACGTTGTTATTAATTTCGTCGACTAATAAAACACCGTGTCAGAACATCAAGCTTTATTCATTCATTGGCTGAATCACGAAACTCATCGCACTTGGAACAAAAAGATGTGTTAAAATTTCTAGTCGTTCTTCCACGCGAACCAGGGATTAACGATTACAAAGTGATGGGCCGTTCTGTAACTACAAACGTGGCCGACGTGTGATCTGACCACGATAAGGATTAAAGATAGCAAAAAAAAAAAGAACGAAAGCTGTGAGCTATGCGCTCGACCTAACGTTAATCATTCTCCTTGCATCCTGTGGATCGTCGCAGACCTGCAGTCTTCTTTACTTGAAAAAGGTTCGGTATATATGTATATAATTACGTAGATCTGTATTGACTCGTCGTTCGTTTCGCCACGCGTGTGCATCAATCTAACGCCGTAGGGGGCCCCAATTACGGTTTCAACCTCACAGATCTCACGGCTCGTTCGAACCTCCCGTTTCCTTCGAGGATTCCGCGTTACGTTTCCAGAGAGATTCGTTCTCTTTTTCTGACTTTATTACTTTTATGCCGAGAGATTGAAATAAGGTTTGAAATCGTCCGGTTCGATCAGATCCTCGAGGAAAGGGAGGCGGCTGTGGAGGAACGTGGACGGAAAACGATAGTTCGTTGATCGGCATTCGAGGTTTTTATCAGAATTTCTTAAATCGTCGTCCGACACGTTCCGAATTTCAGAAACACACAGTAGATGTTCGTCTCTGTCGTAGAGCATCCACCAAAACGGCGATACCTTCTCGAGTTATTCAGGCTTTCCGAAAACTGGATGTCTCCTCGTGAATCGAAAACACGCGTGGATTTTAGCGGTCATCGGAGTTATTTGATACTCCGCTAATAATCAAATAATAATTGGTGTTAACCGAGATTTGAAAAAGAAAATCGATTTTTGTCGTCGGTTCGACGAGCGCGAGGAACCGTATTACTTTTTCCTTAATTGAGACGTGAAATCGTTTGAAATTTTCGTGGGAAGACTGAAATTCGGGATACGAACGTAATCGTATCACGCCTATATAACTTGTGGGAGTTTCGAAGATGTCTCTCTTAATACTTAATCGTCTATTTGTAAAACTTGTGAACTCTCGCTGACGATTTCGTTTAGCGAATATCAGTGAACGGCATGTTTGATAGAGATTGTGAAGAAAAAAAAGACGAGCTTAATTAGTGAAATTTAACGAGCCGTCCGCTCGAGAGTCTCCCTTTCGTAATTCATCGAACCACGAATAACGCTTCGGTCGTGACGAATTATATATGAGTATTTCAATCGTACGTTTGTATTATTTTGAAAAAATAAGTGAGTCGTGAAAACTCGTTTTCGACTCCGAGTTGGACAATCATTTTTTGTGAATGCTCGATGAACTACGATTAAAATATAGCGACTCCTAATTACCCTCGACTGTCGATTTAGTACCTAAATTTCCTTTTAAGAGGCTGACTGTATCGCCGCCACATTGTAAACACTGTACATAAAAGGCAATTATCGATTACCAAGTTCTCCTTTCTCCACCGATCTCTATAGAACACTGGACACCGGATGTGCACTAACGATAAAGGCCCCCATTGAAATAGCCGCGGCCACGAACCACCGATCGGTAATTCCGACGCTCACTATGGCACAAAATGAAATAGAAAACAAAATTTTGATCGCGACACCTCTAGATTTATAGAAGAAAATCGTTTTTGATTCATCCCGATATCTCGGTCCCGGAGATAGGGGCTTCCAAAGTTTAATATCACTGGCACAGGTCAATGACCCAGGTCAATGACCCAGTTCCGCGCATCAGATGCCTAAAATCTAGACCGGGAAGACGTGCGAGTAAAATATGGCGTCGAAAAAATTATAATTTTTTCAGGGACACTTGCCCGCGATTATCGGACCACCCGACGAAAGTTCACGATCTTTATTCTGTTCCTGCTTCTACCGTGCTCGAGTAACAGGCCTCTTGATCTCGCGGGCAATAACGGGACCGAATGGAGAGTTCGCGAAAAATACATGTCGCGAAAAATACCAGTATTCTATAGACATCAGTTTTTCCACGTATGTTAGAGTATCCTATTTTTCGAAGGGTACGTTTATCGTAGTGAGTATTCGCATTTAAAAAAAAAAAAAAAAAA
>SMSR01001883.1:8193-42082 GCA_019453355.1 Ceratina japonica
TATTCATAACTTTTTCCATCGGATTTATTTATTCCAGGAAATTTACAAGCCCGGTAAGAAGTTGCCTAAGAAATACTGCAATCTATGTCTTTACGCGATCAGAAAGTCCTTCGTTTAAGCAGACAAGTTTGTGAAAAAAAAACTATGAGATTCTTCAAACACAGAATGTAGATCAGTGGACATTGCAGTCGCTAGGATGACGGACGAATACATATAAGATAAAAAAATATGCGATTGGCAGAGCACTTTTTGCACAACCGTGATAGTGATTGCACGTTCTCAATAGTTTCTATACTGTTACAAAATCACAAGTGCTGGATTCAAGTTTCCAATTCGAGATATATACATTGTGTGTGTGTGTGCAAAATCTTTTCTACTTAAAGGATACTTTTATATAAGTGTAATATTTGTATATAATAAATCGAGAATAAAATATTCGGAGTATATTCGGTTGTATTCATATAGAAAACCAAAATTGTCGAGTATACTCGTGTGAGTGCATTATGGGTTTAAATTACATTTAATTCCATTGTTTTGTCTACGTTCAATAACTTTCCCTGTTCAAGCATTATTCCATATACCTATATATAACGATATCGCAGGTTCTACAGATACTACACATTCATATTTCATGCTGGTTAGGAGACGCAGAAGCACTTCAATATAAGATTGATTTCAATTCGGTGACTACCTATCCACCTTCCACGCCATGAACGAAATTATCGTTGCTCGATATACCCGAAACAACGGGACGGGCAAAATTAATTAATCAAATTGAATCGCTGGCGCAAACGATTAATAAATTTATTGATCGTTCGAGCCATTTGCATTTGGTCACGCTTTGAATCATTCATACGGAACCGTTTGTCGGGCCGCCACGCCGTCACTGCCGCAGTTTACCACGCCACGTGCGCGCGATACGCTTGTAGAAATAACATTGCAAACGTAGAAATAATTTAGCCTAAGCTGTGAAACTTCTACACGCACTGTTTAGTTCTAATCGAATCGTAGCAGCTGCTCGAAGAATGTCGAACGTTGATAGATAGTAATTACGAGCGTTAATTAAAACTGAACAGTTGTACTATACTAAATTATATATTCGTATTTCGATCAAGAAAAAACTGGACATTGACTATAAGTGGACTGCGATTTGTGTGCGCAATGAAGCTTTTCTTTCATTCAAATTTCATTCATTTTTTAAACTTAATAGTACATACATATAATGCATATTCTTGCAGAGTACATTTTTTAATACCTTGTCATTAAACATAATAGTATGTACATACATATAGTGCATATTCTTGCGGAGTACATTTTTTAATGCCATCAATTCTTTTTCTAAACGCATAAAAACAGCAATTTAAACATACAAGTATGATAAACGTTATTTGGTGTTCAAATTAACACGTCCTTTCATCTGCAAATATTAACGGCAAAGTAATCGAGCAAAACCGAAGGTAACACTGAAGTTTGTAACAGCGGGGAGACCGCAGCTCGGGAATTCCGCTCTAAATCTTCGGAACGTTTGGTCGGTGCGGCGCGGCGTCGATCGGACCCGCGTCCAAGTTTTGGAAGAAGCGGAAATAGAACCGCGAAAGTGCAGCTGCAAGTCCAGCAGAACGTTAACGACGCACCGCAGCCAGAGAGTAGCCGCCGGTATTACTCGACTAATCGCTTTGTAACACGCTCGTAACAGCGAGCAAGTAAAACACAAAGCGCGAGAGAGAGGGCGGGTGGCTAGTTTCTTCGAGGTTGGCGAATGCTATAGCAAGAAGAAGTACGAGCCACCCCGTCGCGTCGCGCTGCGCTGGTGTGGCTGTTTCACGGCAGTGGGTCGAGAGCCCTGGAAAGGGTCGAGGCAGGCCAACAAACGGTGCCAAGTACCAACTCCTCTTGTTAGGGAACAATTAAGAAATGCACCACGCTGCAACTAGCGGTTTTCGCAGCGCGCGAACACTGAAAGAGGAACAGCACCGAGTTTTCACGCACGTTCGCGCGCTTGCTTGCTTACCCACTTACACGAAAACCTATTCCTAAATCGGTTCCCTAAAAGCCGTCGACAATTAGATGACTATTAGTAGCCACAACAATAATCGAATCGACCATTCATTGGAGAAATTATGTCTCGTGCAAAAAAATTGCACGAACATAGGAATAAAGGTGAAAATGACTGTTCAGGTAACGATGATAACAGATATTCAGCCACGTTTTCTTAAATTTATGAAAATACGAATGTAGACTAGCATTTTCTCAATCTAATCATACGTACAGATGATGAGCTAATATAAAAGCTACCATTTGAAAATGAGCAATTACTTAGTGAACTGATTAACAGAGATTAATTAAGCATTCATTATAAAGTGCTAAATAAAAAATGATTGTCCATCAAGTTCATGTAATAAAATTAGATAGATAGAAGAAAATTTCGAATGATAGGTCGCATTGACTATATGAGAGACCATTTCTGCTAATTTCTCAACAGCCTACGATGCCTGTGAAGTTTCGAATCGAAGCCTGTTCGCCCGAATGTAGTACACATTTTTTTCGGACTATCGAAGCGGGGTTCCGGTCCATGTTCCTAGCACGCTTGCACACCGGTATCAGATTTGATGGGGCAATGCGGTCGTGTTACACCGGTACAGGTCGTTACGAGGCACGAGGGGTGATCGCGCGCGCACAGCCCCTTCCGTTTGGCCATTACGAGGCATTAACTGGCCCTTTCGTCTATTACCCCGGTGGTCCCGCGGTTATAATACTTCTTTTCCGACGACGATACCCGCCGAGGCTAGTTTCCAATTGCCCTTGCCATGAATTTCGACCCGCCCTCGTTCCCGTTTGTCTGCGTTCGACCGATCACGAAGGTACGTCACGTTAACCAGGTAGAGACGACCCCCTCGAAAACGTTACCGTCCGTTTCCGAAAACGAATCGGCCCAAGTTTCACCCCCATGCGAGCCAATCTCCGAGCATATGGACTGTTACACCAACTTTTTATTGAGTCGTTACCCTGTAAAACTGCAGGAGGTAGAACAGGGTTTTGCAAACTTACGAGTATTACGTTTCGTGAACCACCGAACTACCGGATAAAAGAAATTGTTTACCGTAACCATGAACTCTTAAAATGCTTCAACCACTGCTCACCAGTGCTTGATTCAAGATTTATGCCTATAATTAACTGTATTACGTAATGTTCGTGCAGAAAGTATTCAATACGTATGTCATCGTGAATCAGCGGTAATTCATTTGTCGAGCCCCATGAAAGAATGTGCGCTGCCAGTTATGGGAAAGGAATTCGCTGTCTCGATAATGGCTTTCAGGGAACAAATGTAGCATACGAGCGGCCACGATAACGCGAAACGCATAAGGGAGGGTGGGAAGAGTGATGCACGCGCAGAGAAAGACGTACCTGGAACCGGGGTTTGCGGAGTAATTAACCGTGCTGGAGAGCGTGCCTGTTCGTGTTTAAGAAACGAAACCTGGCTTTCAACGACTGTATGCTTCCTCGCGCATTACGAAGTCATAATAAACTCGAAAGTCGTTGAGTTCCACGCCTAATTAGAATAAAACTTGCGCTTCCCTTTGCAGGTTTGACGGAATTTCTTCTTGTGTGCATGAAACAGTCTCCTGTGTAACAGGGAACATAATAAAAGATCCCGGACCAGTAAAAGCTAGAGGATGTGCGAGAATCTGAAAATGTCGGGCCGGGACGAGAATTTTTCTCGAGACGGGTTGTTAAAAATTTCAGGATTGAGAATGTGAAGAATCTCGAAAATGTTCAGTATTCTCGAAAACATCCGAGATTCCCGAAAATGCTTGTGCATTTTCAACAAATATATTTAAGTGAACCTTCATAATTATTAGAACTTTTAATTAATTTAGATACAGTTTTAATTTTAGTGGAATTTATTAATATGGAATCGGAGTCGGCATAGTTTGTACCAACTCCGACTCCGACTCCAGCTATCAGAAATTCCTTCCGAATTCCAACTCCATGGTCTTGATTAAAACATTAACAACTGAACTAACACTTGTAGAAAATAGTTTACGAATCCAGTAGCAATAAATTAGACATTAGTCAGTTTACCGAGTGATCGTATTACTACAGTAGAAGCAACATAAATTAGTGATTACAAATTCCGTCTATCTATACAACCACCATTTATTTCAGAATACAAACGATTAACCAAATGACATCAGAAAGTATGCGATAATAATCCTTATCGTTAATGTGAGCGACCGATTCAGCGTACAAGTCATTGGGATTTCTGATTGGTCTTGGATCGCGGTTTTAATCGGTGCAATTTGAAACGCGCGCAGTCGTGCAGCTGCGCGTATCCGCACGCGATTGTCGGATAAACGCGCGCGCACGCGATTACCTCACGACTTACGACCGGTTAATAGCCGGCGTCCGACGATGGATCGTCGCGTCGCGTCGATTCGTGACACCATACATCGAAGGGAGAAAAGAGAGGAGAGGGATTTCTGTCTACGGGCGTCCCTCGAGTGGCTGCTAAGTGTGCCTCCACCCGATACCTGACCCTCGCGGATCCCGCGGTAATTGCGTGCGAATTCCGCGACGTCGCCGCGCGTCGGCTGCTTTTTATTGCCGGTCGTTAGCGTAATTAGGTCTCTGCATTCGTGAGGAGCCGCCGCGGTAGTGGGCTCGGCCCCGTATAATCACGGCCAGACGCATATACGGGAAACGGAAACACGTCGTCGTAGCAGCGACGGCGGCGGCCGACTGAAAACCCACGCAGCCTTCGTTACGTAAAGTTAATTTATACGCGTGCTCGCGCGCGAGTCGCTGCGTGCGCTTGAAATTTTTCTGATAAGGGACAAGCCGCGACGAGCCCCAGACGGTCTCTTTTTTTAATTGGCTCCTTGAGCGGCGAGACGACGAATTGAATTAAGGATAAACCTCCTGTCGGAAGTTTTCTTTCAATTAATTATGAACTGAGCGTACATGTATTTGCATATATCTTGGACATGCTTGTCATTTTAAAGTTGTTTGAGCTGTAAGATCTCTGCCAAAAAGTTTAAGACATTTAATAAAATGCTGTGTCCAAGAATTATTTATTTATTAAACGGGTTAGGAAACCGTTTAAGGTACAAAAGATAATAGTTAGAGCAATTATACAAAATTACAAAATTCTGTCACGGTTGCATTCATATTTTTTTACATATGAAATTAAAATTCAGCCATTCGACATGAGAATTCAAGATGTGTTAACTCTTTTAATAAGGCTCATAAAGTTTCTAACATTTTATAAAGTGTGTCATTAATTTAATATCTAGTAACTATTAAAATGTCAAAGCTTTGTCGTTAATTTTATGTAAGGGCTCATAGAACCTTAACTGGGAGAAAACCAATATAATTCTTTGACAAAAAAGTATGTCACAGGATGAAAATAAATGTATTACTGTAATAAATCGTATCAAACACGGGACGAGAAGTGTGATAAGCGACAAAAATCCTGACAATGACAGGGATCGTAGATTGAATGGAAAAACAAATCGAACGTGTCGATCAGAGAATGGAAGGAGTGAGAACGCTCATATCGCGGGGTTGTTGATAGCGGTTGTAACAATTTATTCAGTCGAGCGGCGCTCTCTCCGAAGGGGAGCCTCTGATCCCTTGCGAAGAAACTTCAATATCGTTCAAGATAAAAAGAAATTCAATTTTACCGCTCTTTTGTATTATTATCGCGGAGGAAGGCAAGGATCGTAGAAACTCGTGTCGCTGAATGATATCGACCATCGAACGAACAGCGCAACGAACGTGGAATAATTTGGAATTCATAGAACGCTCGGAGGTAAGTATGATACGAGATAACTAATTCCACAGTGAAATTCGTAATTCATGAATAATTAAGACGATAGAATGGAATAAATGCTTCGAATTCATGGAAATGTTTTATTTAAAAAAGAGAAGAGGAAGGAAACTTTCGCGTTTGCTACTCCGCGCCACCGCGGATGCAAGCTGGAGAGCGTATTAAATCGCTGAATTCGGCTCGCGCGCGGCGAATCCATCCAGTGGGAACGCGATTATTCGACGTTCATTCGATTTAAACGGCATATTAACCGTGCTTTCAACGAAACCTTCGCACGAGGAACGGGTATTGTTAAAAAAAAACCTGACCGAGTTTCGAGCGCTTGGAAAGTGGTAAACGAAGAGCACGCGCGCCGAATAATCGAAATAACGTTTCATTATTTCGCGAATTGAGCGAGGTGTCTCTATCTCTCCCACTTTTTCCGAACGCGACGCAGCGCACGTGAAATAATAAACAGTTGTGATTTGCATTCGCGAAATCCGTGTCGACGAGAGCGGCGTCCAGTCATTGCGAGCTTCTATTTTCCGGTTTATCGCGAGGCGGGGATGCGCGTTGGACGGGATCAAAACCATTTGAAGCGAGAGGAAGGGTTCGCGATCCCCCACTCCTTCCCGCGGACAGAGAGGCAAAAATTCCATTAAAATTCTACTCGAACGTGGAAGAGCTTCCGATGTACACGGTCTTCCCTTTCGCAAAAACGAGCCGCGGCAGCTAGGCCGGGGCCAGCGACGGGTTACGCGTTACGCAATCTGATGCTCCCTTCTCCCTTTTTTATCCTTTATGCACGCTCATTACGCGAGCACCTTAACCAGTTGGACGTGATAACGCGCATTTCGCCTAAACATCCGGAACACCGCGCGCCACATTATATCCTCATTATCCTTTTTATCGCCGGGCCGGGATATCTACCCTCACCCAGCCTCGCTGCGCGGAGAATCGTTTCCTCTCTCGTCGAAACCGTGGCCGGGCACTTTCGCACGTTTACACGCCGACTACAAAGTGTTTTCCAGCGAAATAAAGAGAAAGAGGTGGCCGGAGAGAGGAGGTCGGCGAGCGGGAGGTAAGGGGAAGGGGAAAGGAAGCCAGTCTCGGAGGCGACTGTAATCCTGTCGTTGGAATATCTGACAAGACCAGCACAATGTTACCCCTGCCCTCCGAGTTTTCGCCTATTTCCCCAGCATTTTTGTTTCGCGTTTCGAGCACCGAACACTGGCTGAGCTTATACTGCGAGCGGATCTCATTCGAAATAAAGAAAGACGCGAGGCTAATGCAGCTACAGCTGTTCTTTTTCCTCATTGCGTTCGTCGCGTCTTTATAACGCTGCTCTAGCCATGGTACCTGTATTGTATGGTAGCTGCAGGTTTTAACGCACACGCGTGAAAAGACTCGCGTTCAATTCGGCAATCTGCCCACGGGGATGAATGGGGTAGGGGTGATCCATCTGTATGGTAATTAAAACCCGCGCCACGCTCTTTGGTTTGGTTGAATGTTAATTAGAGGAAATCATTTTTTAATTGTAACTACGCTTCGGGCGAGACTGTGGTTTAATTTATTCTGATGGTTTTTGGAACCACCACCCGGTAAAGGATTTTTTCCTCCGCTCCTATACGAGGGTGCAATTCGACATCGTTATGAAACCGGAAGAAGTGGAAAGTTTGAATTTAAACGATTTTAATAACCGTCTCCCCTTTCAGTCTTGTGTACCTAATTTGCAAAGAATACCTAGACGGCATATTATACAAATGTTATTTATACAAGTAAAGCAAAATCTAGCTTTCGCACAAAAGGAATAAGTCTACAAGGAGCTAATGAACGACTGGAAGTGGGAAGCTAGGGAAAAAGTTCCTTATCCGAAACATTCACCAGCGAGAATCAAGGAAGGAATTAATCCCGAACTTTTATCGCCTTGTTGCGTTCGCATCGTCAGACTACTTCGGCGCGGGGCGACGCAGCCATCTTAAAGAAGACTTACGATCTCTCGAGGATCCACGGGTGCCGAGTCTGAAGACAGACGCCGCTCTGTTGCTCGCTTCTTCTATCGGACTCGGTTCGCTCACCCCCTCGCGCTAACTCACCACACGTTTCCTTGTCACGGAGGAGCAAGCTTTTTCCTCTGGTTTTTCGTTTCATCGCAGATCTCGAGACGCTCCAAGTGGAGCTTGGGACTGATGGAAAAACGCGGAGCCGTCGCGGCACGCGACTAATACCCGTTCCCCGCGGCTTCTTTTTACCCGGTTACACGAGGCTCCCTCCTCTCCGGCAAGAAAACTTGGCTAATGATTTCCCGGATGAATACACGCGGCTGCCATTGGTAACTCTTTCAACGGAAGGATATCTCGAAGGAACGGCACGCTTTCAAAGAGGATAATTCAACCGCGATGGGGCTGCGTCCAAAAGCTTCCGAGGAGCCGTGGTCCAACTTCCGAAGCTCGCCGGAGCAAAGTCAATGTCTCGGTATTCAACGCGGGGGTTCGGTCGAGACCGCAGGAATTTGCGGCTTCGAATACCGCATGGCGGATGAGTCCCTGCTATCATCCTTCATTAGCCAGTCGATCTTCACTCGGCTGCGACCGGGTTCGAGAGGGTTGCCGGACGAAACACGTCAGACGGCGGGGAGAGACGAACGAGGGACAGTCGATGTGCTAGCTTTTAATCTTGGAAATCTTTAGGACGTTTGGCGACGACCAAAGAGAAACTCTCTTTCCAGGCTTCTCCGCCGCCTTCACCCTCAACAATCCTCTCTCTTTCTCTTTACCTGGCTACTTACGCAAACATCGTTCGTAGATTTCTACGGGGCAAAGAAAGTATACCGGCAATTTCCTCGAGTTTACGATCGAATTAAGGATTTACGCGGGGATAATTCAGCAGGTCGGGGCAAATCTCGCGCGAGATAGGAGCACGAAACGAAAGAACGGCGGAGAGAATGGCAAAGGGAAGGGGACGCCGGGAGAAGAAAAAAAAATACGGCTTGTGCGTGGGACCAATTATCCAAGTCTCGGGGTCAGCTTTTCGTTTATAAAATTTTCTGAATCTTATCCCGAGGAAAGTTCGCGACACGGTTCGTTAAATGGCGCGGCTCTCGATATGAGAAATTTCATTCGACCGGTTTACGATTACGAACTTCCGAGCCCCTCAATCGGGTTACGTATTTTCGGAAACTACCTAGAGTTTCTCCCTTAATAATAAGTTTGTAAACGAATTGTAAAAATTCAATAAATCGAGAGAGGAAGTTCTCGACTAAATCTGTCTTCAACGATCTGCGATTTACATTATTAATTTAATTGGACCACAAGTGATCGGTAAAAGTTAGACCTGAACAATTCTTTAAAAATANCCCAATCAGAATTCATTTCGCTCAGCGAATTATCCAATTTAGCGAGAATTTCGAGTGAAAGATCAAGCAGGCCGAGGCTCGGCAAAGTTACGCGTGTTTCGCATGAATTTCATTACACTAGCGGCAATGACNTCCAATCAGAATTCATTTCGCCCCGCGAATTATCCAATTTAGCGAGAATTTCGAGTGAAAGATCAAGCAGGCCGAGGCTGCGCAAAGTTACGCGTGTTTCGCATGAATTTCATTACACTAGCGGCAATGACGAATATGCGGCCAGAACACACGTTGCGCATCAAATGCACTTGCAAATTAGATCAATGGATCAGTTTGAGAAGCTCGTCGAAATTAATATCCGTTCCGTTAGTTACCAGCCGGAGGGAGCGAGAGCACCGATACCGAAAGGCTTACGATTCATGATCGTATCGCGGCGGCAGGGTAGAGTCGCGGTAACTAGCGCGGATTAAATTAACGTACATACTGTTTGCCGGCTGCACGGCCAACGGAAAATCGCGACCCGCGTCCGCGGTTTTCGCAATACGTTCCAATCTCGGCTCGATTAAAAAATAGACGTGCCCTGCATTCTGTACCGTTTTGTGCCGTGCATTTTCGCCATTTAAATCGCGAGCGAGGTAATAGTAAAAAACAATCTCGTCGTAAAACCGACATTTCGGGATTGTTATGCATCCATCTCATATACTTTTTGATTAAATAAACTGAATTATTAATTGTTTTCGAAAACACACTACAGCGTTAAAAATGTTCTCATTCCGCGAATTGAAGCCGATTCGACGGCGGCTTGCAAAGCTATAAATTCATTTTGCGCGTTTCCGATACCGATTTTTCGGCGAAAATTGGCTCGCTATGCCTCTCTTATCTGCGGTCTCGCGTTACGGTACCACGTTCGCAGAGCGCTTCCACGGTATTTACGTATCTTCAGTTACACTGGTTCGCAACACGCGAGATGCATGCACATGCTCGGAAGGCACGTTCGGTTCGGCGATAGACTATACATATAGACGGGTGAATTCAGCACGTTCGTTGGGAGAAGCCCGACGTCCATTTTCATCGATGACGGAACGAATATTTCCTAAACGCGGGCGTCGACGATAAACCAACAACTAGGAGGGCTTGATGAATTCTCGTTCCGACCGTGGTCGACCACACGGGTAGGAAACTCGGTAAAGCCGCGTACTTTTCCCCTGGCATCAGCAGTTTTGCGGCGGGAAGGGTAGCGAACAAATTCGCATAACAAGCCGGACAACCGCGCAATTAAAATTACGTTCGCGCGACCGAAGAAAGCGAAACGGCGGCGGCGCGCGGCTACAAAAAAAATCGAGCGAAAATTCCGACGGCGCGCTTTGACCCGGGTGAGAAAAAATTTCTCGCGGAAACCGTCTCTCGTCCATTGTTCACCAAACAGCTAAAACGCGTCGATGGTTGGCACCTCTCTTCTCTCGTGTGATCCACCATTACCACCACCACCCCTATACATTTTTTTTCGTCAACCCCAACGAAACGAATACACGCNCATCGTACAGCATCAGCAGTTTTGCGGCGGGAAGGGTAGCGAACAAATTCGCATAACAAGCCGGACAACCGCGCAATTAAAATTACGTTCGCGCGACCGAAGAAAGCGAAACGGCGGCGGCGCGCGGCTACAAAAAAAATCGAGCGAAAATTCCGACGGCGCGCTTTGACCCGGGTGAGAAAAAATTTCTCGCGGAAACCGTCTCTCGTCCATTGTTCACCAAACAGCTAAAACGCGTCGATGGTTGGCACCTCTCTTCTCTCGTGTGATCCACCATTACCACCACCACCCCTATACATTTTTTTTCGTCAACCCCAACGAAACGAATACACGCCTCTAAACACGCACTTTCCACGCACGGCTCGCGCATAAACTCGTGCATGTGCGTGTACGATGTACGCAAACGAGAAAGAGAGAAAGAGGAACCTGGCTTGGTGGCTGGCGGAGAGGCAGCCAAGCAAGCCGGCTGGTCGACCAACCAACCATTCCACATTCCATTCGACGGTTCCCTCTCCTCCCGCGGCACCATAATGAAGTCAGTCCTGGCGTTCTAAGCCCGGGTAATATCGTGTGGCAGGGCCCTCCCCGAGATAATATTGGTGATGTATGCTAACGGGCTTTTCGGTACCGGGCTACGTCGTTTTTACGTCCCTTTTCGTACCCGCGTGTCCTCCTAAATGATTTACCGCGAAAAAGAGAACGCGAGCACGGAGCCGGTCACTATCTCCTCCGCGCCTCTGTTTCCCGGCCCATCCCCTTGTTGCGCCAAGAAAAAACCATCGCCCCTTTTAATCCCGGCCCCGTTGTCCACCCAAGTGTTCATCGGTGGCGAAAAGCCACTGCCTTTTCGTTTTTTCACGCGTTACACAGAGAATTCCAGTAAACGGTGACTCGGTTAACCTCCGACGCGGAGGGTGTTTTCACGGGGATTATTTTCCGGCCGAAGACCTGGAATGTTTGAAAGTTGACGATTTATATGGGGGCGCTAGCCATATTGTCCCGCGAGAGTCTCGGGTCTGGTATTTTAGAACGGGAAGTGAAACTCATAATATTAATTAAGGAACAGGTACTCACGTGGCGTTAATGAAGCATTGTTTTGTGAAATGTCGCGACGGTTGTTTCTCGGAAACGGTTACTCAGGGGATAGTTAATAAAGTTCACTTTCCATCGAGTTTCGTTTACCATTGAACATCATGTCGTCCTTTTCAGACTTGTTATTTTCATTCGAGTATACAATTATTAAATGCAATTATTATCACACAGTAAATGAGTATAAAGTACAGAGAGAGAATGATTATAGCTACCGTCTATGTGAGACGAACAAAGATTTTCCAAAACACGAAATGTTCGGTAGGGAGTTAGCAAAGTACGTATTTACTTTGCTGATGAATTCTCAATGCGAGACACGGAGAGGTGCTCGAACCTAAACTTTAAACTCGTGAAAGAGCCAGGGGATTTTTCAAACTTACGGAAGACAAGTACATAGCCGTGTATGTATCGCGAAACCGTGCGGCTGGTGGTTTTTGTTATACCTCGGGTGTTCTTCAAATTCAATTTTTCGTGTTTACAATGATTCCGTTTTGCCGAATCTACTTACGTGCACTTCTAAGCTACTTTAATATAATTTTCTGCCGCCGTCGAATCATGTAGGAAATCACGTACAAGCGTCGACGAACTTTACGTCACGTAGTAACCGAGAATTTCGTTGAAACAAAGATTGGGGAATTGAAATTCCAAGGTAGTCCAACGCGACGAAGATTTTTCGAACTGATACAGTTCGGACGATCATAGGAAATTAAATCACGTCAGATATAACGGATATATTTTTCTTTGTTCTGAATGAAATAACTTCTCTCGCTTCTCTCTAAAAATTGTATTACTTTCTTTTATGACTTTCTTACGAATACAGTGCACAGAAAGCAGTTTATACATTTCCCAGAGCGTGAATAAAATTGTGAGGAAGTTGTCCTTGTGTATTACAAAAAGTTTTTCAAATGCGTTCTCGAAAAGTAAAAACTGCGTCACTCTCGGCATTACTTTTACTCGACAATACTTTTACATCCGGCGACTTATCAGAGTTGAACAACAAGAAACTTTCCGTCCGTGTAAATACATGCTCGTTTCTCCGAAAACACGTTCTTGCCTATCCGTTATCTAAGTACGCTTACACAAATCCTATCCCCTCGGTTATTCGGATAAAGGTGTATATTCACTTGAATGTTTGCAGTGTTTGCACCGAACCGAGCACCGTTCCAACTACTTCGATGAATTTTTGTTGCTCACTTATAACACCGTACAGACATTTATATAAAGTACATTGCATAAAGTAATTTAACAGAATTAAACTTATACGAGGATAATCCTCACAATAAAACCATGTTTTACGAATCCCTGACTCACAGACTCACCCAGAAACCTCGAAATACACTCGTTTACTCATACATATGTATATTTTACAGTTCCATACAAGAAAACAAACAAGTATCTGTAAACACGTGATGTGATAACAGGTTTATTTGGTAGTTTATTTAGAAACACAACAGGCACTTCTCTACTAGACGATAGTTTTTTTAGCACGATTAACCAAGTAGAAGATTGTTGTTTACTCTGTGTTTCTTATTCTTACGAACGGAAAGAAACGGATTCTAACCTTTGTGATGCCTGAGATGCGATCGTCCGCAGCAAGGTTGTTCGAAGTACGCGTGGCCGGGATGCGCACCCGCAGGTCTGCTCGCATGGCCAGATCCCAGGAAGAGTCCCAGGACAGCTGCGAGAACAGCTGCTCTGACCAGCAGCAACATGGCATCCGGTAATCTTGGTCGTTGCATCCTCGGGCACAATTCGAAAGACAAATGCAGACTATCTTTAACACGAGACGAATGAGCACGAAAAATCTCCGGTTTTAATTAACTGAGTGAATCATTACACCGAACTGTACACGAAAGGAACGGTCGAGAATTTGCGTGGATAAGCGGCGGAACAGCTGAGGTCACTCGAAAGCGTGCTTGTAGTCGACCTTGATTAACAGAACTCCAGTGTGTACTCGCGGTGTGGTTGTTGCCCTCTGCCCGTTGGCAACGCGCTGACGGACGTTCACCGATGATACAACGCCCGTTTTCTACGTCGATCTCTGTCCAACGCGCGGAAGGTATACGCAATCGATGAGGTAGGAGCTCGACCGCGTGCTGTTTCCTTCTCTCTCCCCTACTGCGTTCGGCTTCTTCAGGTTCCTCAGCTGTACCTTTGAGGACAAAGGAATTCTTCGTCCGCCTCTCTTTCCTTCGCTCCGAGAAGGACGCGTTTATACCCGATGTCCTTACGAGTCTCCCGATCACAGGTAGAAAGCCTTGGGATGCAGGGTCGCTCGGCGGAGACGAAACGCAGGGCTGAACAAATACAATCTCTCGATGTTTCACTTTATTTCCTTGTTACACTTGCGTTTTCTGGCACATACGTTCGCGACGCGAAGACGGAACAGAGGTTAGAAATAGGAACGAGACACCGGTGAACATCAATTTTCGAGGTTATTATCGTACGGCAAACGTCTGAACATTAAACTGACATACATAAATGCTGTATGTCACTGACGTAGTTCGNATTATTATCGTACGGCAAACGTCTGAACATTAAACTGACATACATAAATGCTCTATGTCACTGACGTAGTTCGTGGTACACTTTCGTTCGCGCCATATTACGTCACCGTTAAAGTACACAGATCGTTGAACCGGTAACGCGTATATGTACGTACGTGTGCCGCGTGGCTGAGTTCGCGGACGAACCAATCGAGAAAATCGTGGCGAACTAAATATAAAGAACGCGTCGCGCGACGTCACATCTGTTGCTCTGGCCGGGATCGAGATCTTGGACGAACCGAGATTTCTCCTAATCCTGTAACGTCACGGATCCCAAGTTCCTCGGAACGATTGTCATAACATGATTTCTCGTTTTCGACGGGAGCGAACAAAACGGAGCACGCGTACCGCGACGGTTAATCGCGACGGAAACAGACCGGTTACGAGCGAAACGGATCACAAACCTCCCTCTTCCATGGAGGCCGCGGCACGACTGTACGCTTCGCATGCAAGTTGCCGCGTTCACGATCGTCTCGGCCAACCTCGGCAAACTTCGGCTTCGGTCGGGGGAACCGATGCTCGTGCCCCGCGCGACGCGACTCTCCGATCCGCGCCAGTTCCTTCCAATCCGAGTCACTCGTCGTTAACTGTACCAGGCGAACGCCCGAGGAAGAAGAGTCACCCCCGCTGATATTTCTCTTAACCCTCGCCCCCGGGGCGCTTTTTATAGCTCGTATGAAAAATTTTCGACTACGCGAGCCCAATACGGACATCGACCGAGCGGCTGTTCGAAGTTACAGCTCGGCACTCTCGTCGGGAAGAACTTGAGTTATGAAGAGCTCCCAATTTACCATGAAACCTCCTTATCCACCCTATATTATTAGGAATCTTTTGCCTGATCCTCGCGTCACATGTTTTTCACTTTGCTCAAATATATAATTTTATTTTCACTTCTGTGGAAAATGAAGACTCGGAATGATTTTATCACTTCTGTCTACTTTTGGTAAGAACTAGTGTTCATGTAAAAATTCATTAATTAGAATGCATCATTTAATACTAATTTTAGTCGTTGTTGGATAGATATAATAAATTAATAAAAGGGAGTAATGATACTCCTTTAATATACTCGAGGCAAAAGGAAAAAGAAATCCACCTACTGAATCTTCCATTCTCCAGGGACAGAGACAGATCGAGCGTAATATAATATACACAAGGCACGTCGAAAAGTTGACTTCACAGACAAGTTGGCCCAAACGACTAACCGTCGATTTCTTCCGCGTTTCTTCAATGGAGTTCTTACCGCACATACATTCGTAAAGAAAGTTGCCAGAGATTCTTGATCTTCTGCCCGTGTCGTGCGCTGACAGTTTATATTCCGACGCGAACCGCGTTATGTGCGAACTATTTTACGGTTTTTCCAACGATTTTTCGGTACTTCCGGAAGGGTTGAACGCGTTCGCGTTCAGCACCGAGCGCGTTGCGATGGGACGAGACGTTGGTCCCGGTAAGAAGCGACAAAGGGACCGGAATCGGAGTGCCTCATGCAATTCTAAACTATTTCAATAAAATAGGCTAGTAGCTGGGTAGATTTGTTGGTCGCAGTGCAACCGACTAGTTTCCTCGCTCCGACAAGGGAGGGGAGAAAGAGAGAAAGAGAGAATTAAGGAAAGCCAGGTTTCTCTCAAGAAAGACTCAGTTCTCTTCCTTTGTTCTAAAATTCTTACGACTTCCCTTACGTCTTACTGGATCCGTTCTTTCTCTCTCTCTCTCTCATTTTCAGAGGATGGAGAGCAACAAAGGAAGTGGCCTGGTATCATGGTGGTAACAGCGGCGGCCCCGGATGATACAAAATTGTCTCTTGTTACGCGCCCGGTCATGGGATGGGACACACACTTCGCAGAACGCGAAGCGCGGGAACCGAATATACGTTCGCAACTTTCTTTGCCCAGCCTCGACTTAGCCTCGGTTCAGCTAACTTCGAGGGTTTTTACATTAGCATATCGACTTATTCATACAATCCGCTTCTCCCAGTTCGTGTTCCGCGATGGACGAACGCGCACGCGGCCCTCTCCTCCGGCTCCGGGCTATGCTACACGGACTCGACGTTGATAACGCCCCGCCGATGCCCTGCCGCGCGCCGCGCTTTTTCGAGGGGCTTTGAATTTCGCCTTCGACCCTCCAGGGAATACGTTACGACGCGTTTCGATACATTGATTTCGTTAAACTCGAGTGTCGAGTCCTTCGATAAAACCATAACGCACTCGACGTCGAATATGTATTCCCTCTGATCGAACGTGAAACGATGTCGCGTTCGACGCCCGTCAAACGCGCCATATTCCTATGTTATTACACGTTCGGAATTACGGTTATCTCTTTTGATCATTCGAATTTCACTTAGAAAATTACGTTTCTGCCCTGGTATTATTTAACAGATTCAGCATTTCATTAGATCTTCGAATGAACGCATTTTTTAAAACTTGGCTCGTGATTCCGAAAGGAAAATTTAACGAGCGCGCAACAACTGCCGCCGTTTTGTACAACATAATCGAACGTCTTGCGAGCCGGCGTTCAAGCGCAACGAGGCGGCGGGAACGGCCCTCGCTTAAGAGCATGTAGTAGCTGTAATATGCCCTGTCATGTTTACGTGAGTGACACATCCGAGAGAAACGGCATTCTAACTTGAGAATTTCTTGAAGAGAGAACGGGCGGTTCGATTCGGGTTGAATAAGAAAGAAGGGTATTATTATTATGTCGGCTGTTTCGCGGCATTCATTGCCGGACAGTGTTCCGTGACGCGACGTGACGACGGGGGCGGAGAGGAGAACAGGTCCCGTGAATCTCCCCCGTGTCTGGTTAAATTTCAGCCAAGTTCCCCATAGAACTTCTGACTTATGGAACGACGGAGGTCTGAATGGACCTCCGTGTAAGGCGGAAACACGCGATTTCGGTAGGATGGGGGCACCTGATAAGTTTCGCCGAAGTTAAGTTGCTGTTTAATGTTTCGTGTTTGATTTATAGAAGTGTGAAATCCAGTTAATGGGGTCTCGCTATTGTAATGGAGACGATTGCAACTATTCAGCGGTAGAAATAAGAGACAGAAAGCGAACGTTAGAAAATCACATTTCTCGTGTATTAGGAAATATTACGATTAATCGTAGCATAACGCAATTCTAGTCAGTAGAATTCTTAAACGAATGCTATAGCAACTTGGGATCTCGACTTGCCATTCTATTTGAATTTCATTATGAAAGATCGAAGATCAAACGTCGAGTTTCAAATATAACACAATATTTCCATGTTACTTTGATATTCTCTCCCTGGCCCGGTATCTATGATTCCGCGACAGCTGCGACGTGATAAAATCATAGTCTTAAAGTATTAAACGACTTCTTGCGTGAAGCGGCAGAACTGATCAATCGTCTAAAGGGAGGATCGATCGAGCAAATCCTCCGAATGTTACACTTTGAACGTAGACGGATCCTACATTAATTCCGCTCCGATAATGGTGAATGGTTGGTTTGCCGTTAAAAAGAGCGTTAGGCGCGACGAGAAGGCTTTCGCGAGATATTAAATATTCAAGAACGTCAAATCGAGTTCACATTATCCTCTTATTCCGCGAAGGTAGGTGCCCGCCTACTTACTTTTCACGCCTTTGAAGCTGTCACGCTTCGTCGCACGGCCGGGGCGCGAATCGGCGGATCCCCTTTTAGTACGCGCGATTCGAAAATATTTGTCACCGGCGAAGATCAACAAAATCCAGCGAGCAAAGAAACTCGAAATGGAAAAAAAGGAAGAATATTTCCATCGTTTTCAAATGTTTGCATTAGACGCCGGCGTGCAAGTACTTTTCCTCTTTTCCGTTTGTTTTAAAACGTATTTCCACGCCTCTTCCCTTAAATAAACGGTAAAGCATTCCTCCGCGGCACTCTAATTTCTCTGGTTTGCCCTATGACTCCCTGTCCCTGCGCGCAATATTTTCTCTTCGTGAAAATGAAAATGATTTAATACATAAACGGGAAAACATCCGCTGGTCTAATTGAATAAACAGCGAGCGCGTAAAAGAAACAGAGAATGAAACGTGAGGTTAAAAAATTCAACAATTACGCCGACCTAATTTCTTGCCTTTTTAATCGTCGGATGTTGTAACGCGTCCCGCCGAAATGAAATATTAAACGCGTTCTCGCGTTCCGTCATTGTTAGGAAGAAGTAAGATTCCCGGAGATGATTACATCGTTATTACGAGCTCCTAATTGCGACGAACTATCTGGTCCCAATTGCTCCACAACCTCGATCCACGTCCTGAGGACTAAATCGTTCTTATCAGTGCTATCTGCAAACCGATCAAACTCACATTCTTTATGTATTATTACACCCATATTAACTCAACCGACCGAAACCTAAGATTCGTATCCACTTGTATCATATCCTCGTATGATATCATCATTGTGTATCATGCTGCCGTGTCATCGTTGCGACCGTATCGTATCCTCGTTCATAAGTATTAGTATTTATTGTACTATGCATGCAAATTATAAAACGTATGACCAAACAGGATATTCTAAGAAGTGAGTTTACGATTTATATCGGCTTTCTTTCATTGTGGTAAATAAGAAGTAGACTCCGATAGCGTCGCGCTGGGGTAGAATGTCTGTGTTACTCGTAACGTTACTGTAACTAAAACTGCGGAAGTATGGGACCACGCTTTTCGTCTTTGTATATATAAAATTTTTGGGTCAGTAAAGTTAAATCTTTTTCTTTACTTTTGACAGGCAATAAGTACTTCTGAAGATTTATAAACGGGAGTGTGCAATGATACAATGCTTGGCCGTTCATGATGATAGCCAGTAGTGGTACGATATACATAGAGGTATAATGTATATAAGTGTGTATGAGCCTTCAACAGAACGGATTTTTGTTTATTCAAGGAATACTCGTGAGGATTTCGTGTAGTCCTGGCCGTTGTTTCTCTTTTTTCTACCTGAAAACGTCAAACTTACTAGATTAAATCTAATATCCACAGGGCGTGATGTAACCCTCAAAGTAAATAAGAAGTAGACTCCGATAGCGTCGCGCTGGGGTAGAATGTCTGTGTTACTCGTAACGTTACTGTAACTGAAACTGCGGAAGTATGGGACCACGCTTTTCGTCTTTGTATATATACAATTTTTGGGTCAGTAAAGTTAAATCTTTTTCTTTACTTTTGACAGGCAATAAGTACTTCTGAAGATTTATAGACGGGAGTGTGCAATGATACAATGCTTGGCCGTTCATGATGATAGCCAGTAGTGGTACGATATAGAGGTATGATGTATATAAGTGTGTATGAGCCTTCAACAGAACGGATTTTTGTTTATTCAAGAAATATTCGTGAGGATTTCGTGTAGTCCTGGCCGTTGTTTCTCTTTTTTCTACCTGAAAACGAGAAACTTACTAGATTAAATCTAATATCCACAGGGCGTGATGTAACCCTCACTTATCGTCCGTGGCGAAACATATGGTAAGCGACGAGATCTTATCCCGTTTTTGAAGTTGAACAGTCTAAATCAGAATATATGTCCTCGCCATGGACTACGTATAAAGCCTTACTCTGCTCGTGCGAGCCTTGCCGCTCAGTTGTTTCTTTCGTTGTTCAAATTCACTTATCATTTTCCCGCGTTCACACGAATCATGTTAAAACATCACAGAGAAAGAAACGGAATTTTCAGAACGTACATATTTGGGAACTCTCATTTTCCTTTCTTCTTCATATAACAAAATTCCCTAATTTAAAATACTGTGGACGAAATATGAATCTGGTTCTCATTAAATCATTTTAACTCGTTGCTAACAACTGAACGATATTTAAATATTCATATAATCTTGATAAAGGCAAATAAGGATAGAATTTCATTCGCATTAAGTAATTTGCAGCCGTGTTAATATTTAGAATAACTCGACAAAGTGAAAAAGGAGGGAGCCTGCGAGATCTTAAAAGGCATTCTTTTGATACACGAGTCACCCCAAAGTGGGCAGGTACGCGGCATTCCGGCGCGAAGTTATTAAATTTGAATAAAAACAGACGAAATATAGGGTGTACTCTGTTACGTCATTCAAAAGAAGTATAATTGACTTCGTCCCGCGGAAAAATCTATTACGCCGGTGAATAATCGCCCCCATGATGCCTTCCGCCCCGTTGCAATTTAAGAAAAGTATTTGATTTAAAGCCCGCGGAATAATCGTCGTCCGTCGGATCGATTCACGCGTCGCGTCGCCCCGGCAAGAAAATTACTTTCCGATACAGAGGAACGCGGGCGCGGTTCCCTCTCGTCGATGAAACTACTAAACGAATTACGATCAAAGGAAGCCAGTCGATGGAAACGGGCGCGCAAAATTGTGCCAAGGTTCGCAGCCGGCCGACGAGAGTAGTTCGTCAATTCGGTAATGACAAAAGGATCCTAGGCATCCTGCTTGGAGTGGTGTCCTTATCATAGTGGTATTCCATTGCGGCCTAATCCGCCAAGGCGGACTTTGATAGTTAAGACGTCGGTTGTCGGTGCACCCGAACGGTCGACAGAGAGACTTCGAGAGGCGCGGAGAACGAGCCCTACGGAGGTTGCGACCCCTTCGCCCGGTCAGGTTGAAGAGGACCTCGAGGCGAAGGCGATCGGGGAGGCGAAGGGAGTGGTCTGCACGGGGTATAATCATCAAAGTGACCCACACCCCGTTAAACGGCTCGCACCTCGATCACAGACGAGCAGACCCGAGTGATACCAAGGCTGCTTCCAGCCTAGGGTGTCACGGTAGATTTAATTAATGCAATTTAGCATCCATCCATCATCTCTCGCGTTTTTGCGTTAACGAGGGCCGCCGCGCCACTACTGTCGGCGTTCCGTTATCACCGACTACCGCCCAGCGCTACGAGAACCACCACGGAGCCACTTTGATGACGTGCAAGCCTCTCGATTATATCGGCACCTGGACCGCCCTCGACACCACCCTCTCTTCCTTCGGTTACCTCTGGCCTAGCGAAACCGTGGCTTTACGGTCACTCGCTCCTATTAAACTCTCAACACCTCGGAACTCGTACACCGTGTCGAAACTATGAAACCACTTACAAGCATCCAACGTGTATAAATACAATGTTTCGCACCTTTTTTCAATAAATTCAATAATATATATGATAAAAATTATTCTAAATGATAGATTTCATTGTTATTTAGGAAAAACTTGACGCATAAGACGAATTCTATCACACATGGTTCAACGTTCTAGTTGTACTTGATTCTATAGTTATGACGCGTGGGTTCGTACGAGCGACAGCTGCCGATACATCCTTCATATCGATAGACGTCCATAGACGATGATAAAAAAATTGGACGATGAAAAAGAGGAAAAGCCTTTTTTAGCCAGACGCTTCTTTGCGCGGAGCGCAGACGCGTCTCGTGGTCATGGGTGTTCGTTCGGAGCCAAGGTGGACCGAGTCTAAAAGAGATGGATCACGCGCTCGGTCCTCGATAAAATGAACCCCGCGGAGAACGACACGATGGGATTTTTTTGTCGCGTGCCCACACCCGGGCCGGGTTGTCGCCGCACCAGCGCACGGATAGCGGTTTCATAAAGCCGGGGGCTCGCTCGCGTTAAAGTTCGCGCCGCGCTGCACCACCGTGGTGAACTTAACCCCGGCCACCCTCGGTGTCTTGAGCGCGCGAAATCTGATTTATGAACGACTTTATTGGAAAACGTAATCGATGTCAGCGACGCGACGCAAGAGCTTGCTCAATTTCTTGCGGTTTGATACTTAAACGAAACGTATTGACTTGTTGAAATATTTTCAGAAAACGTTTTTATAGCGTCGCCTCTTATATAATATCAACAAGTTCGTGATTGACATTCGCCTGGTGGAGCTTACGTGATAATCACATATCCAAAAATCTATGATTTCAAAATCTCCGCTATTTAAGTATGTATACATTGGGAATATTAGTTTTTATTAATGTTTATGTTAACGTTATCGATACCTAATTATAAATATTGAAATGAAGTAGGATTACACAATTCTCAACATTTGACAGCATGTATAATTACTTAAGATTATACTTCCGGTCACGAATGTATTAATAGACAATATTTATCTTCAAGTTTCCTAATGCAAAGGGAGATAAATGGTGCATGGAATGAGCCACAAGAAAAGAAACGTACTTTCTCTTTCTGATTTGGAATGCTAAACAGTGAGACGAATTGTACATATTGACGATTATTCAAGAGGATCGCAGCTGTTTTGTAACGACGTCGAGGAGAGGAAAATCCTGTACGGAGCTGAGATCGATCAGGAGGAAAATTTAGACGCACGTTGCGGCGCTTGTTAGTTCTTTATAGAATCGAAAAAACGGAACAGAAGGCTAGAAGAAGTGAAGATCGACGCGGTGCAATCGTGTGAGGCGGGGCTCGATCGTCAGCCAGAATTGTACTCGATAAAGCGAACAAAGGGGAATCTTCTCGTGGTTACCGCAGTCTTTGGAAACCAAGGAAGCTCGTGAGGATTATTATATTTGTCGTGTTAGGTCGTTTCAACCATCAAATTGTGTGTTTGCCGTTTCAGTTTCGAAATACGATACAGAACCGGCCACGAGCGTCCGAAATTAATAAAACGTTAAAATTAACGCGTGCAGGGTTACAGTACATGCAGTGCAACAAAAAAAAACTGTTGCGTTAATAGAGAAAAATCTACAAACTAAGGGTGAACGTAATCAAACGCGCATGTTCGAAATGGAATAAAAAAGGAACGCTTTACACTTTTCATGCTGCACAAAAAATGTTCAGCATTTCTATCAGAGTGTTTGATCAAACGTTGATTGCATTGCGAAAGAGCTTCGACACTTTTTCCGCTTTTAACACACATCGCGAGCGTGAAGTTCGCGAATTTATTGCAGAACGTGTAGCCACACGTCATCGAATATTTTTAAAATGCTGTTATCCAATTCGTCTGTTTACACATTTTTCAACTCTGCTTTCGGTAATTTTAAACTTGCTGGAGATCTTTTTCGAACTTTTGACATTTAACACACGGACAAAAATATTGATTGGTCTGATTTCATTTAACACATCGAGTTAATTTATTTTGCCAGAAAGGTAATAAGTTACTGTAACGAGATATTAACATCTCACGAAATTGGTCTTTAATTGTCTATCTTCACTGTCAATCATTTACTTAAGCAGACATCCCTCAACATTTACTAACTAAGGTAACTAAAGTTGGAATTAACAAAGGATAAAATCGAAAAAAGGTAACGAAGTCATAAGACATGCATGTCGAACAGTGTGAGTTGGAAAACAGCAATGACTGTCATGCTCGATACGTTTACGTCTGCAACATAAAACCTGCTGCATTCTGAAAAATAGATGAATTACCGATTTATTAATTCACAGATCTATAACTGTTATCATAAATTAATTTATATCCCTTGGGCACAGGTGACACATGAGTGAAACGGCTATAATTCAGTTACCAATTGCATCCATCGTTTACAAGTAATCTCAGAGTCGGGCTTCTGCTGTAGCAAGTTGCAGTCTTCAATCGTGAGACATTCTAAATGCGTGTATCTTACGTTACGCATCTTGCAAGAACAGTGATCTTTTTTTTACAGGAAAATGATCTGGTTCACACAGTTGAATCCTTCGTTTGTGATAACTGTGACTCGCAGGGTGTCATGAATCGTACATGGTTTTGTGTTGTACAGTATATACAAGGGGATAGACTCCGATGGCGGAGAGATANTGAATATTTTTAAAATGCTGTTATCCAATTTGTCTGTTTACACATTTTTCAACTCTGCTTTCGGTATTTTTAAACTTGCTGGAGATCTTTTTCGAACTCTTGACATTTAACACACGGACAAAAAATATTGATTGGTCTGATTTCATTTAACACATCGAGTTAATTTATTTTGCCAGAAAGGTAGTAAGTTACTGTAACGAGATATTAACATCTCACGAAATTGGTCTTTAATTGTCTATCTTCACTGTCAATCATTTACTTAAGCAGACATCCCTCGACATTTTAATTATCCAAAAATAGATGGTAACTAAAGTTGGAATTAACAAAGGATAAAATCGAAAAAAGGTAACGAAGTCATAAGACATGCATGTCGAACAGTGTAAGTTGGAAAACAGCAATGACTGTCATGCTCGATACGTTTACGTCTGCAACATAAAACCTGCTGCATTCTGAAAAATAGATGAATTACCGATTTATTAATTCACAGATCTATAACTGTTATCATAAATTAATTTATATTCCTTGGGCACAGGTGACACATGAGTGAAACGGCTATAATTCAGTTACCAATTGCATCCATCGTTTACAAGTAATCTCAGAGTCGGGCTTCTGCTGTAGCAAGTTGCAGTCTTCAATCGTGAGACATTCTAAATGCGTGTATCTTACGTTACGCATCTTGCAAGAACAGTGATCTTTTTTTTACAGGAAAATGATCTGGTTCACACAGTTGAATCCTTCGTTTGTGATAACTGTGACTCGCAGGGTGTCATGAATCGTACATGGTTTTGTGTTGTACAGTATATACAAGGGGATAGACTCCGATGGCGGAGAGATAGGGCAGACTGTCAATGTTACCTATGAAATTAGCCAAAAGAATGGATTTACAGAAATGCTTTTCGTCCTTATATGAGAAGCCAAAAATTTAATTCAGAAAAAAGTATTAAACTAGTAATAATAATTGTAAGGAAAAATTTCAGGTGTCTTTTGACAATGGCAAGAAATGTTATTAATATACTGCAATTCGTTTTTTGTTTGAGGCTTGAATGCTACCATGTAATTAGGTACATATACTTTCTCGCCAGACATTAACTAAACGTACAGACAAACAGTTCTGACTTTTACATTGTAATTATTACATGAATGGAAATACTGATGCAAATACGAATATAAAATGACAGTGCTTTTTTTATTTACAAATCCCTTTCCTGAATGTTTGGACGACGTCAAAACGAGCAGTTGTATTAATTGCCAGTAAACTGTGTTTCGACAATTTCCATAGGAAGTGATAGAAATAAAATGAAAGTCGATGAAGAAGAAAATGGATACCATAATAGGAAAAGATAAAAATATTCCAGTTATTATTTTGTCGATGCTGACTGCTAACCGTCACTTAAATAGAACTTCACAGAGTAAGTACACAGTTTTTACGGAACCTATGATCAGATTTAATATTACAGCGAGTCAGCATGACGCGTTTCACTTTTTCATTCTTATCCGACGCGATAACGATTGAACGAACGCGGCTGCACGACGGACACCGGATAGGTACTTTTAGCAATTTTTCACGAGGATCAGTAGGATCGATAATCGCGTCAACGGGCGTGTTAAGCAACGTTTAAGTGGGGCGACGTGTACATTTTTCACGGCAATATGCTCACCGGCCGCCGCGGCCGCATCGGCCCGGCTAACGATCGCCGTCCAATGAATGCGGCTTAATTGGTGGGCGAGGCCTCTCTAATTATATAGCTGATTGTGCCGATGCGCCCATCGCCGGCCGACCGCCATCTGCATTACCAGTGATTACAGTGATGTCCGTTCGAAACGATTCCGAGCAAGCCCTGTCCCCATCGCGTCCGTCCGCGTCCGCGTATTCCTCTCTCTGCCCTCGAACACCGCGGCCAATCCACTGCCCGATTATACATTCCGTTTCAGGGGATTCGGGCAGTAGTGCATTTTTCACGAACAGTTAACCGAAGTAATTAGTCATCAGATCGGCCGGCAAGCAACCGGAATAAACGGTCTAGCCTAAAAAGCGTTTCATGCCGGAGTTGATGCGAGCTTTTCGGCTTTTCTGACCTGACGTATCCAGACGTCAATTACTCTCGTTAAAAGGGAGAACGAAAAATCCAATCGCGTTATAATGAGGAACGAATATATTTATACTACAATCCCCTAAACGCGTGGAAATTGTGGTCTATCTGTATATCCTTTCTACACCATTTCACTCGGAAAAATTTGGGTCTTGTGCATTGCCAGATCATTCCCATCGGTTGCTTGACACTTTCCGTATTCTCGTTGGACATGTAATTATGATCACGAGTCTGATTCGTGATATCCACATTTGGCATGAAATCATGATTACGAGTTCGACTCGTCAAAGCACGGCAAAAAGCTAAAAGAAAAGAACGCAAGTTACATAGAAGGTAAAATAAAACTTGAAATGAAATATTAAACTGTATGACTATAAGTAATTTTAACTTTTACATATATTGCAAAAAGTGCAACAATTTTTAACTCATCTAACACCGGAAAGTAAAGGATACAATCCAAAGAGGCATGAGTTACCAAAATAATGAATTAAAAAAAAATATTTCAATAGTTGATTAAGTATGTGCCTGGCAGTGTGGTTGGATTAACGGAAATAATCGTCCTCGAATAAACTGATTACTTATTGAAATCCTGCGGGTCTGGGGCACGATCCATTTGTTCTANGAAAGAGGCATGAGTTACCAAAATAGTGAATTAAAAAAAATATTTCAATAATTGATTAAGTATGTGCCTGGCAGTGTGGTTGGATTAACGGAAATAATCGTCCTCGAATAAAGTGATTACTTATTGAAATCCTGCGGGTCTGGGGCACGATCCATTTGTTCTAATGCAGGGAACATTAATTCCCGGTCGCGCTGTCTCGCCCGCGCGCACACACACGCACGCACACACGTACACGCGCTCGTAACAATTGCTTTTAATTGCATCGACCGTCCGGTTAATTGTCTAGACAACGGAGCTTGATTGAAGACGCTCTACGACGAAACGAACAGAGACGGTAATGATTCTCAAACTTTTCTTCGCTCTCTCCGCGGCCGCCAGTAACGTTGTTAAGGACATCGATATTGAATAATTTATACCGAAATATACATAAAACAAAAATGTTCTCCGTTTCAATTAACGTCCCGTCCAGACAGTTGCTTCTTGCGATTTTATCCAATCTGCATGTACAGGAAAAACGGTTCACGACGAAGTAATAATAGAGGTCATATAAAAAAAACAATTGATTGCTTTTAATTAAATTAAAAGACTCCCCATTATATTTCAACGAACAACAAATTCGTACTGTCAAGTGAACGCGAGGTTAGATAATTTTTATTGATAAAGCTGGAGCTGGAAGTTATATTATAACGAGGAACTAATTGCTTTTTCCTTTCTATCAAATAGCTGAAACTATTTTTCCTTACAATTTCCATTCGTTCGAAAGTCGAAATCAATTTGGTCCGAGATATTGGATATAAAATGTACCCTCAGCCCCTCGATTCCGGAACAATAACTTGCCATTATACAAATCAAACGGTGATATTCATGAGCCGAAAGTCGGGGAGAGGGTGGAGATATAATTGCATTAGCCCGGGTACCATCCCGAACCACGGTGGTCTCCTACGAAACCCTTCTCGCGCCGCGCCGCGCCACGCCGCCGCGCCGTTTCGATTTTCGCCGCTACGCCACGCCACGCCACGCCGCGCTGGATAATCAGTCGCGTTTTACGCGCTTCCACCCCGGTGGCCGACGAAATTGCGTTAACCCCGCGTCGTCTACGCTGCGAAAATTTCGCGTTAAGATGCGAGGCGCGCGGCGTAAAACAAAAATAACGGCGGGAAGTGCTGTAAGCTTCGATTCGAGTAAACACCCAGCGGTGTGATAAATTGAATTTTCAAGAAGTAAGAGAAAAACCGAGCGACGGAAAAATCAATAAGCAAAAAATTGAATGCTTCAATCTCAATTCCAAAACAAGAAATACTTGTACAATTTAAAAAAAACAATGGAATCGATTTTTTTACGGAATAATTCGTTTTCCTGAGGATAGAACGAAGAGCATTCAAATTTTCTAACGCCATGTAACGTTGACAACAGGTTTTAGAGTAAATTCAATACGGAATATTCCTAAAGAAGTCGATGCATGGATAACGAGTTCCGTCGAATGAACCGGCCGTTATTCCCGCCAGACGATCGTTCTTACCAAATTGCCCCTAAGCACGAACCGATAAACAGAGAATCGGAGGGTCCGTGTAGTTGTAGTTGTTCGAGAATTCCTCGGAAACCGTCAACGAACAACGATTCTACGCGACGTCGTCGTCGTCGTGCCCAGCGTCCGTCGCCATGATAACCGTGACATGGGAATGGACATAGACTGTCTGAAATTGCGACAACGAGACTAAACCATGAACGGCAGGAGGTGGGAAAACGTAGTAAGGAAAGCAGGAGCGCAGCGAGAGAACACGGCAGACGACAGGCACGCCTTTCAGTTTTGTGCGGCGAGGGGAAATTGAAACAGCTAACCGCGTTGGTGTCGACGAGGGTGGAAACAAGAGAAAAAAAAGGGGGGGTGAGGGTGTAAAAAGGGAAGGGATAAAGTGACGAGGCAGGGGACGGAAATCTGCGAGGAGGAAGTGAGACGAAAGGGCGAGACGGGTAGGAGAAGGGAAGCGAGTGGAGGGAGAGATTCAGGGCTACGCGGGAGAGATTCAATCAAACGAACGCATATAAATGAGTCGTTTCAGGGTAAAACTGAATTATACGCCGACGCTGGTATGCCCGCGCGGTGTGTTGGTACGCGTACAGACGAGCGTCGCGTGATCGTGTATCGCACCGTTGCAACCGTGGTCCCATCGCGACCGTTGTGTGTATAACGAAATATCCGGCTGAACGTTACTCCGCCGTTTGGACCCTTCCGCGGAAAGATTCGTTTGGATAGCGCGCGACTATTGAATGGCGTTGACGAAAAAACCCCCGAAACGGCGAGACGCGGCCGTCTATAAAATGGCCAAAAGAGATTCTTATCGGTTCGCTCTCGCGAAGAAGCTGTTCCCTATTCAAGTCGATACGCGACTCGGTTCGTACGTTCCTTCGTTCGTTCAAGACTCGCGTCCGTTTTTCCCTTCCTCGCTTCGTATCCGGAGACGTTTTTTCGCAGTATCGTCGTTTGCATGATAACGAGCATTCAAAGGGAGCACCCCGCGGGAGGAACGGGGCAGTTCCGGGAAACCGTCGCGGGGGACTTGACTCGGTCGCGTGCGACTCGACGTAATCGCGAGGAAACGAACTGTGCGTGACGGTGTGTTATTTTTCTATCCGTCTCTGCGATGCGACCGTCAAGTCAGTGCCTTCGATATCGAAGTGCACTTTTTCAAGCGCTACCTCGCGTTTCATTCACGGTGAATTGTAGTATCCGTATATTTTAAACAGAATATTCTATTGATGATAAAGGAATCGGGAAAACGCGAATCCTGCGTATCGTTCCACTTGTTCGTAACTCCATTATCGTCCACTAGAATAAGAAATACCAACGCAATGTTTATACGTTCCATCAATTACATAAATTCGGACTGCGAATAAGAAGCGGTAATTAATTCGCGTACCTTGAGAGACATTTGTATCACGTGATAAAGAAAAAACGTTCATTTGGTGACGAACGAAACGTCGTTTCAGTGGATAAAAAAAGACAGAAAGTGGGAAAGAGAGACGGGTTGGCAGACCACGGCTAGGAAATTAAATAACCAAAGTTTCGCGGAAAAGATTCCCGGGGTTACTCAGAAAGGCGACGCCGCACAGAAGAGTGTAGGTCGACGAAGACGACGAAGTGACTGGAAAGAAGAGAATCAAAAGAACAAACGGTAGCCAGAGAAGGGAGGTGAGCGGTGTTAAGCTCCTCAAGAACTGCAAGACAGACGTGACCCCCCTCCCTGTCCACCATTTTCTCTACCCTCTATGGTATGTATACCGCGTCGGACTTAGCGTCGCTTCAACGAATTTTCGAACTTTCCGCCGTCGTCTTTCTGCTCGACGCTCGCTATTCTTCTCTGTCCTGGCCTGTCCTCGCTAGTGAGAGCAGTTCGTAAGAATTTTTTTTATCCCCTTCCTCGTTCTGTTCTCTGCGCTCGTGGCTCGATTCTCTATCAACCAAGTCCTCTACTCTCGTTACGTCAATGACCGGCAATGCTTTAGTTCTATCTGTGGATCACAAGTGACTCGATCTCGTTCGTTCTCAATTACGATGACTTTTCACAGTGGTTCGTAATTTCTCATGATCGACTTTGATTATAATCAATCAAGTATATTTTAAGCATAACTTTGATTTTCAATTCTAAAGAATGTTTATAGGCATAATTAATAAACAAAGTAAACGAGTCATGATTACGATCGCGATTGAAATTAAATCTTTTTATATAATTGATTTAATTGATTTAAGTTGATCACTTTGATAAATCAGTGTTAGTAATTCTGCAGGGTATTTCTAGTATCGTACAGAAAAATGCATATCTTGATTGGCTAGCCTGCTAACCTGACGCGTCCCAGTCGATATCGATACTCACTTTTGAACAGAAACTAGATAAGATGAAGTTCGATTAAAGTTGGTCGTCAAACGAGGAATGAAGAGCCAAAGGGAAACTCGAGAAATCTTATCGAAGAACACGAATGAATTTTATCAGATTTCGTTGATTGCATTGCATAACCAAACGTCGCAGACATAAGGATGGATGGTTTTAAATTCTGTTCTAAGCCGATGGAGTATAACCGTTGAACCGCAGATTATCTAACGTTCCCCAATTATTCTGTTTACAGGAACCGGTCTAAGCGGACGCTTAAGAGCTACTGCATCAGTTTTGCATTAAAACCGATATGCCGCCAAGTTAAATGGAATCCGGATTCACGGTATTAATGCAAGCGGTGGTAACGGCGCGGCGTTCCTCAGCAGGTAGAGAGAGGAGTGAAAATTCGGGTGTTTGGATATTGAGTGCTTCTGCATAAGCGAGGCTACCTTCTAGAGCGTCGTCAGCAATCAGTAAACACAATAAAGGAGCGACTTGCTTTGAGCCCCGTAGACGCTGATAATTGGACGAGGCTTTCGAAATACAGGCTTTAACCGATCCCGTCCCGTCTTTCACCCTTTCCCGCCGTTCGTCCCGTCGTGTTGTCCGAAGTGTCCAAAATAGCTCGAGGTAACGAGGCAATCTAGAAATGCGATTTGGCTTAACGACAAAAGCGATTTCCAATCACCGGGAACAACAGGGTCTGGGCAACTTGCATAACCTCGGCACCTGGTACGATTTCGGCGAATCGCAATGGTGCAGGGAAAAAAGCCATTCGAGACTTCTAATCCGTCGATTGAAATCTGACCGCAAATTGACTTCTCCTTGCGAAACCTCGATTTGCGCGATTGCGAAAACTAACTTTTTCAAACTTTTCGCGAATCCTTATTCTAACACAATTAACATGCGAATTAATATATAGAAGTCTCAGTATTGATGCTGCAAACATGAAAGAGTTTTGAGTACATGAGAAAACAAATCGAAAATATGGAATGCATATTTTTCTCACTCGTTCATCTGTCATAACATCAAAAGTCGATTTTCTCGAAAATAAACCCCAAATTAAAAAAAACTTTGTTCCATATTTTCGACTTACTTCTTATGTTCATCTCTTTCATGGTCGTACCATAAATACTGAGACACCCTATATATTAATTCATCGTAATTGTTTTAAATCCGCGAAAAAAATGTTAAAAGTTTGTTTTCGCAATCGCACGAATTGAGGTTTCAGTCATCTCCTCTACGGTTGTACCATCAATAGTAGGACACTCCGTATATCTCGTTTGCTTACTTCTAAATCTTCGAACATTAATTGGCAAAAATAGACGATTTATTAATATTAGTCCTTACTAATTATTAGTATTATTATAGTTATTTATATCTCCATTATTAATTATTAGTCCTGCAATTGAAGTGTACCTTAATGAATACGCTTATTCATAGCTACGAGAATTCGTTTGGCGCGCGTATGGCGAAGTGCGTTATTGTGATACGTAATTCCCGAACTGGGCTTTCGTTACGTACTAACATTATCAAGAGCGAATGCGGTTTATGAGTACGCGATAAGAAGCGAAAGACAGTGTGTTGGCAAGAGGACGAGCGCCCGGTTTGTTGGCTCGGGTTTGCTTGCGAACGTTGGCAAAAACGACCGCGAGGACATGCACCTTGCATTTGCGCATACAATCTGCAAGTTGGTTTTATGGCGTGCTCTCTGTTTCGTTAAATTTATGTATGCGACCGACCGCGGCCCCATGTCGAAATTGCCTCTCCTCCACGATCCCGCTAACGATAACTGCATTTCCTGATTCGTGCGCTCAATTTTCAACCAAGCACAATATCTGTTATTATAATGTTCCGTGATTGCCTATGCTACTCACTTATTTACTTCAATCTTGAATTTCATTGAATAAGTATCTATATGTATGTAAACGTGAGATTTCAGTCTGTAGAAAATGTCCTTCGGAAGAAAAAGACATTTTTTCGAATAGTAATTCGCAATTATAAAAGTAGGAAGGATAATGAGCTGAAATGTTGTTTAAATGTCAGGATTCTACTCGGGGCTCCATTTGAACCTTGTCCTTAAAATTATCTTTCATCTGGCGAAATGTTTCCACGCTGCGTTGCCTCAACGGACACATAGCTGCGTCGCTGAAAACGGAGTCAGGTACTGACACCTTAGCGAGTGTCAGGATTCGGTTTTCTCGAATGATGGATGTCGACGTTTTCTGCGAAGGGAAGGAGACGTTTGTGAAAAGGCAAGGAGAGATGCAAAAACGACGGCAGAAGAATATGGCCTGTCGAGTGTACCGGAAAACGGGATCGCATGTTCGTCGGATGTGAAAACAAAAGGTGATCCCGCGAAACGGAGGTGGGAAATGGAATACAGAGGGTCCAACGCGACGAGTGCGAGGAGACGCGGGAGTTCATCGTGGCTTGCGTCATCAGTCGGTGTAACGCTTCACCAACCGAGACGAAATGCAATTTTTCACGGACGCCGCCTCGCCACGGCGGAAGTCTGACGGAAACCGGAAGCGGGATCGGCGAACGCGTGTATCGCGCACGGTTCGGAGCAAAACAGAACTATGAACGCCGGACGCGTGCCTAGGTTTCACGGAAAAAAGAAACACAGCCCTTATCCGTTTTATGAGGCAGAAGAAGAAAGAGATTAAATTTTTTTGATCCATCGCTACGTCTCCCGTTGCTTCGCGCACAACTGAACTCTAATGTGAACGAAATTCTTCTTTAATGAACGCATCAGAATACGACGACCTTCTTCACTCGATGTACAGCAATTTTATGACATATACATTTTCGATTCCTGATTCTATAATTCGTTTCCACCTTCTCCCTGGCGACAGAATGATTTAGAATCTTTAATAAGTCACTTGAGCTCCATCTGCAATCCTTTTTCTTGATTCGTATGAAAAGGATCCGTTGCTGATTTGCTCTGGATTCCTTTGCTCCTTTGTTTGATGTCCAGATTGAATTCGGGAAGCGAGAACAAACTGATTCTAGCTCGGATGTCGTAGGCGAGACCATGGGAACATAGCTTTCCGTCGCGTATCGAACACAGGAAGGGGATTCAATTTTGAGTCTCACGGAAAGTTTTAATAACGGGACGATACGGTACTTCCGTCGTTGGAAGTTTGTCTTTGATGGTGCAGAAAATAAGAGCGTATCGGACATCTATATTCTACGCATAATGTAAACCACGCTTCCATCTTTGACACGCAGACTTTCCATTTTCGCAGGCAGAGTTAAAATTGCGTTAGCTCAGAATTAAAAGC
>SMSR01001894.1:0-25408 GCA_019453355.1 Ceratina japonica
TGGCTAAGGTCACGGAGGAGTTACGGCAAGCGCTCCAGGACAAACTCTGACCGCTCGACCGGACGATAGATCTAGGGCCACCGTAAACCGATTGAACATGATCCGTTCGCGGGATCATCCGACGCACGCGAGAGTCACGTGCCTCCCTACTTCCGGAGAACGAATCGTCTCGCGTGTCCGCGACGCGACAGCTGTCAGAATTATTGACTTATTGTTAGTATAAAGAAAAGGGGACGGCGATCCTCTTGGACAAACGATACCGGGTGGTCTTCCGATTTTCGAGTGACGATCATGAATTCTGTGCGGGGGGTGGGGAGCGGAAAGGAAAGTTGCTGGACAGGGGAAATCGACGTAATTCCTCTAGGCACGCTTGTCAAAGGCGAAACTCCTGCGAGATTATGGACGTAATACTAGAATATTGGTCATTCGAATTTTTAACCGGTGTTCAACTTTAATACAGGTATGCATTTTTAATAGGAACGTCGCTTGTAAATGAAGTTCGAAGTTTACGACCGCGTTCCGAAGTTTTAAAGGTTTCTCGAACGAACGGAATACATCGTAAAGTAGTTGCTAAGCATAACCGATATTCGAATGACTAACATTTAGTGCAAGATCATCGTCAAAGAATGTGTACGAGCTGTATCTGGAATGAACGTCGTTCGCTCTGTAGAACTACCTTTCAAACATTATGTACAATTTACTAATAGCCACATTTTTACGATATGGTTTCTGTATCGAGAACGAGCTTTTATATTCACCGATCTTCCTTACCTAACTTATGTACACTACTTCGATGTTAAAAGAGACTGAATAAAAGTAATTTCTTGTTAATGCTAAGCCGCGTTCTCACTTTAATCCTCTTATGTTCGTCGTTCAAAGTTCATCTTTCATTAATAAACAAGATCATTTTTCATTAATGAACAAGATATTATCCTGATTCCGAGGTATCTTTTCAAGGACGTTTTAAGGATGTTCTGGAGGTACAATCGGAGACAAGAGTACATAAAATTCGAAATTCGTCAATATAGCACTGAAGTAGTAAGTATAAAGTATATTTTGTAGTAAAAATATAGATTAATTCCGAAAGCTTTTGTTTAATTAGTGAATTGCTTCTCATACTGGCTTTCTAATCAAGTTTCCTTAATATTAGAAAAGATTCTAAGTGACTTTTGTAAATGACTGTACTCTCTGATTTCAACTTGAAGAAAATAAATTGGTGATGTTGAATATAGACAATTACATAATAAAAAGTCAAAAATAAATATTTAAATAAAACAAAAATACTTCAGAAAGCAATATTTATAATTACTAATAAACATCTCAAATTTGTATAAAATTATGTTCTGATAACATTTTCTAGTAGTTTATGTTTTTTTTTTAACTGTTCAGTGAACATTAATAAATTTTGTGTATTAATTAATTACATAGTATTTACTATATATAGAAAAAAATTGAAGTTTCTGGCAACGTTTTTTCAAGGTTTAAATAGTATTTGAAGTGGAATTTGATGAATTCTCCATAAGAAGACGTGTTCAAATGTGCAAACTTCAAATTGCTATAATTTTTAAACGATGAAGTGAATCGAACCCAAACTTTGATGATTGCTTTAATATAGTAAAAACTATGTTTTGTTAACGTTTCAAGAATTTCTGAACGTTTTTATATACCTCCAGAACATCCTTAAGCACGGTCGGTCAACGATCCTCGATTCCCGATCTCAAGGCCGGCTTAATCCCCAGCCAGCCTCGAAATAGAGACATTTTGCAACCGAGATCATGTTCTATGCGCAGTCGATCGATCAGGGTTGGATGATAATTAATTCAGAGGCTCGCGCGCCCGTGGAACACCTTCCCCGGACAATTCTGGAACCACGCCTACGTCCGAGTGATACTTGAATTACGTACACATACTTATGTACATCCGCGACAGTGTATATGTAAGTACATGGTCGCGGAGAACATTGATCGAGGCTCGCGTGATCGGCGTCCATAAATCGAGCCTCGTTTCGCCGATGGGACCCGTGAGAAGATCGACCGCGATCGAGCTGGATCATCGTCCAGCATCCGCACGATTTCGGATCGATCACGCGAGGGAGGTGATTAGGATCGAACGCGTGACCCGACGACGTTAATTAATTCAACTCCTGCTGCTGTACACCGAGACGTAACCTGATGTCGAATCATTATGCCAGGGATAAAGGGTGGTTCATATGATACCAGATAATAAAAGATTATCTGTTTGTAATTTTCCATAAATTTTTCTGTAATAATGTGAGCTCGGAATTTTCTCAATGATAACGATCAAATAATATAAGAGATAGAGAATAATACATGAATGGCAGATAGTTTATCAGACTAGACTCCTAGACTCAAGACTTCTCTTATCAGGATTGTTGTCAGAATGCAGATTATATGGAAGCTAAGCGTTTCTAAATCGAGACACACGTTTCGAAGTCAGTCAACGACGCGGTGACTAATTAGGGTGGCTCGTTACTCTCGCAGCTGTTCCTTAATTGCTCGATTCTTGGCAGGACTACAATCGACTTAACGGTATCTCCTTCATTTGAATCCTACAGTTCATTGACTCCCTGTTAATCGCGTCCGCCTGCTCAGAACGGAAAACGCTGACAAAGAGATTCTGCAATCTCTTACGATTAATCCAAAATGGTACAATTTAATTTCCCGACAAAAACATCAAAGGAACGCAATTGAAAATCTGCAAATAAAGGATTAAAGATAAAAGACTTGCAGATTTGTTTAAGAAATAAAGTCATCGAGCGTTTCATGTTGTACATTTTATCTGACTGACATTATCATTTGGAATATGCAATTGCGATATAATCATTTTATTTCGTGATATGATACGCGTTTCTTTTATGCACTTCTATTTTAAATTAGATGTATTAAAAATTGTAAAATTGAAAATCTGCAAATAAAAGATTAAACAAAAAAAGACTTGCAGATTTGTTTAAGAAATAAAGTCACCGAGCGTTTCATGTTATACATTTTATCTGACTGAAATTATCATTTGTCATATGCAACTGCGGTATGGTTATTTTACTTCGCGATATGATACGAGTTTCTTTTATGCACTTCTGTTCTAAATTAGATTAAAGCTGGTTTGATCGTTAGTTTCGGATAAGTACTAGCAGAGAGGTTTCTCCGCTATCTCAATTATCCGTTTGTTCTGCTCCCGTGCCCATCGTACATGTATATCGTACCTGTGCCGTATCCTACCCTCCTTGTCTTGACATTATTACACGGAAAATACTGGTAACCATTAGTGCAAGACAATTCCCGTTCGCAACGCAGCAGCTCTACTGCTTTCCTTATTGCTCACAATATTTTATGCACATACATGCAACATCCCGTTGTTTACGCGTTTAATCGCAAACTAAATATTAATCTCGTAGAAAACGTATCGCGTGTCTTAGAGAACAAGAGATCGGACTCTGCGTTATCGACCTTGAAGTTACATTCAATTAATGTTTAAAAGTTATTGAGGTTTAATTACATGTCAGAATTATAATATATCTTGGTGTTAAGCATTTTCTCTGTCGTCGATGTGACGGATCGACGGATTAACGGGTTTGCTTCGATCAGTGTGAGCGAGAGGTTCGCGAAGAAAAAAAGAGGGAGGAAGTACCCGAGTCGAAAATTTAACTATAATTTGAATCTTCTAAACCTAAATGTACCCCAGTTTAGGTCTATTAAATCTAAAAAGTAGAACTAGTAGAGTTATCTCAGAACTTAATATTTGATATAACTCGAATCAGAACCTATAATTCCCTAAAAAAACCTCAAATTATATTTTAGTTCGTTCACGAACTGAAGTACACGTTCACGAAAGTAGTTATAATTTAGTTGTCCAAGCAAGAAATGGGAATCTAAAGGCCTATTTAAGGGTTTCTAAGATTTTTTTAGGATCCTCTGAAATATTTATTGTATTATTAATAATACTCAAAACGACCTGTTATTCTTGGACGAATGCCTCAACAAGAGTCAGTTTATTTCCATAAGATATTTGTAAAGTACAACGTTTCGGCTCATTTGTAAGCCCTTATCAAGTGTTAATATTATAAAAGGTCAAAAACACAAACTTCATAGTCCCGAAAACGGCACCATTCAATTAAAATGTCACAACTTAAAATTAACCAAGAAAATCATCTTGTATAAATTCTAACGGTAAAACTACCTAATCATTCGTCCTATTATCTGTCAACTATCTTTCATTGGACGTTAAAATTCAAATACATGTTTATATGCTCTTATATGCTCTATGCTCAAGATACGATTTCGACTTCCATATCCTTCTGTAGGATAAATAGGTTCAAAAGCATAATTACTTTTTCGACTCGGGTATCGCCACAGAAACAGTAGTGAAGAGGGACTTGAAGAATGAGACATCGGCCAAGAGCAAACTCACCAAATTGTCCGGATGAAGGTGGTGATGGCTGTACTCCCTCGGGTTGCCCCTGGACCCGCCCGGCGAGCTGTGCCTGCGTCCTCTCCCGTTCTCGAGGTCGTCCTCGTAGTCCTGCAAAAGAAACCGACGGGCACCCCCTTTATCGCGTCTCTCGAACGTCGTCGAGGGACATTCTCCTCGGAGAAAGGAACGAAACGAACGAGACGCAGACGGTGCGTCTCAAGAGAAGAAGGTTCGAGCTTCGAGGCACCCTCGAGGATTCAAGGTGGGGGACAAAGTATCCCCGAACGATTCTCTTTGTTTTTTTTTTGTTTTTTTTTGTTGTTGTTGTTGTCTGTTACCTGAGTGTCACACTCGTCGTCGTTGGAGAGGGCGAGATCGGAGGTGGTCACTTGGTGCTGGTGCGCCCTCCTGCAGCCCACTCTGCAATGGCCAAAATTCCGATTTCAGACTACCCACCACCCTCGCCGAGGCCGTTATTAATCATCGGCCTCTCCCTGAACACCCTCACGATTCTCTCCCACTTTACTATCCGCCTATAGATTTCTGTCGGACGGCCGCGGCGGTTCCTCTCGACTCGTCTCGCGGTGAATCTACGTGTGTCCGTGTGTTCGACCTTGTTTCTTATTTTACAAGTGTACGTATGCATGTGCGGAATTCAGCTTTTCGTGCCGGGTCTCGGTCGCTGGTCACGTGTCAACTGAATATTTCAGGCGACTCATCGATTTCCCGAAACGAACCGATTTCTCGAACGCGGCCGAGAATAGACGGTGAAAATGCCACGCCAGAAATCAGGCGACCACCGACAATACGATTAATTAATTTACGATCGGAAGAGACCTCGGGCAATTTAAGGACGTCGTGTTTCCTCACCCGTTCAAGTTGGACAGTGGGATAGAGCACATAGATATATAGACGGGAAGACCGACAAGTAAAGAAAGCGATGCAGTTATTTATATACTTCCCACCGATTATTTAATGAGCACCGGTCACACNCGTTGTTTACGCGTTTAATCGCAAACTAAATATTAATCTCGTAGAAAAGGTATCGCGTGTCTTAGAGAACAAGAGATCGGACTCTGCGTTATCGACCTTGAAGTTACATTCAATTAATGTTTAAAAATTATTGAGGTTTGATTACATGTCAGAATTATAATATATCTTGGTGTTAAGCATTTTCTCTGTCGTCGATGTGACGGATCGACGGATTAACGGGTTTGCTTCGATCAGTGTGAGCGAGAGGTTCGCGAAGAAAAAAAGAGGGAGGAAGTACCCGAGTCGAAAATTTAACTATAATTTGAATCTTCTAAACCTAAATGTACCCCAGTTTAGGTCTATTAAATCTAAAAAGTAGAACTAGTAGAGTTATCTCAGAACTTAATATTTGATATAACTCGAATCAGAACCTATAATTCCCTAAAAAAACCTCAAATTATATTTTAGTTCGTTCACGAACTGAAGTACACGTTCACGAAAGTAGTTATAATTTAGTTGTCCAAGCAAGAAATGGGAATCTAAAGGCCTATTTAAGGGTTTCTAAGATTTTTTTAGGATCCTCTGAAATATTTATTGTATTATTAATAATACTCAAAACGACCTGTTATTCTTGGACGAATGCCTCAACAAGAGTCAGTTTATTTCCATAAGATATTTGTAAAGTACAACGTTTCGGCTCATTTGTAAGCCCTTATCAAGTGTTAATATTATAAAAGGTCAAAAACACAAACTTCATAGTCCCGAAAACGGCACCATTCAATTAAAATGTCACAACTTAAAATTAACCAAGAAAATCATCTTGTATAAATTCTAACGGTAAAACTACCTAATCATTCGTCCTATTATCTGTCAACTATCTTTCATTGGACGTTAAAATTCAAATACATGTTTATATGCTCTTATATGCTCTATGCTCAAGATACGATTTCGACTTCCATATCCTTCTGTAGGATAAATAGGTTCAAAAGCATAATTACTTTTTCGACTCGGGTATCGCCACAGAAACAGTAGTGAAGAGGGACTTGAAGAATGAGACATCGGCCAAGAGCAAACTCACCAAATTGTCCGGATGAAGGTGGTGATGGCTGTACTCCCTCGGGTTGCCCCTGGACCCGCCCGGCGAGCTGTGCCTGCGTCCTCTCCCGTTCTCGAGGTCGTCCTCGTAGTCCTGCAAAAGAAACCGACGGGCACCCCCTTTATCGCGTCTCTCGAACGTCGTCGAGGGACATTCTCCTCGGAGAAAGGAACGAAACGAACGAGACGCAGACGGTGCGTCTCAAGAGAAGAAGGTTCGAGCTTCGAGGCACCCTCGAGGATTCAAGGTGGGGGACAAAGTATCCCCGAACGATTCTCTTTGTTTTTTTTTTGTTTTTTTTTGTTGTTGTTGTTGTCTGTTACCTGAGTGTCACACTCGTCGTCGTTGGAGAGGGCGAGATCGGAGGTGGTCACTTGGTGCTGGTGCGCCCTCCTGCAGCCCACTCTGCAATGGCCAAAATTCCGATTTCAGACTACCCACCACCCTCGCCGAGGCCGTTATTAATCATCGGCCTCTCCCTGAACACCCTCACGATTCTCTCCCACTTTACTATCCGCCTATAGATTTCTGTCGGACGGCCGCGGCGGTTCCTCTCGACTCGTCTCGCGGTGAATCTACGTGTGTCCGTGTGTTCGACCTTGTTTCTTATTTTACAAGTGTACGTATGCATGTGCGGAATTCAGCTTTTCGTGCCGGGTCTCGGTCGCTGGTCACGTGTCAACTGAATATTTCAGGCGACTCATCGATTTCCCGAAACGAACCGATTTCTCGAACGCGGCCGAGAATAGACGGTGAAAATGCCACGCCAGAAATCAGGCGACCACCGACAATACGATTAATTAATTTACGATCGGAAGAGACCTCGGGCAATTTAAGGACGTCGTGTTTCCTCACCCGTTCAAGTTGGACAGTGGGATAGAGCACATAGATATATAGACGGGAAGACCGACAAGTAAAGAAAGCGATGCAGTTATTTATATACTTCCCACCGATTATTTAATGAGCACCGGTCACACGCACGCACACACACACACACACACACCCGCGAAAAATCATGGAAATACACTCTCGCAGATATTGCATGCCAAATCTATTTTCGTACGGCTTGTCCTTCACAGATGCCATCGATCCGCCGATCAATCAATCGCTTTGTACCGTTAACGTTAGAGCCCGTTAAACTATAAAAAGGATCCTGCCCGCGGACACGTGCTGTCCCATTAGCCCAAACGTTACGAACGTATACAACGTCACATTTTTTTTAAAATAAATTAAGCGACGACTCGAGAATAAATTGTCGGCCGAACTTTCACAAACGTTACGCTGAGTAAGTCTTTCCCTGAATCTTGCAACACTGATTTGTTTCAACGTTGACGGAGCAGAAAACGAGGATAAAACGAAGACTGAAGTTGTAACTCGGGTATGCGAGTCGACACCTTTTTTCCCACGGACACGACCGTTTCGTTCGCGTTGCTATCGCGCTACTGTTAACTCTCTCCGAGCTCATTTGTTTCATTCCGTTACCCGGGATACGACCTAGCGTTAGAACTTCGACCGCAGAGCGAAATTTTCAAGGGCCATTCGTACCGCACTTAGACGTGCATACGTGTAAGTGACGGACTTCTATATGTCTACTAAGAATCTCTGAAATCTTAGTCCAACGCTCTAGTTCACAAAATTAGAGGCATTCTTAAAAAAACTAGAGCAATTATACATATAAGAGAAACACAATATTTTACATTAATTAATTTTTTGAATATTATTCCTGTTGTTTGATTGATAACGTTATTTTTAAAAATTTGAGTTATTTATTCTATCTGGGAAAAGAAAACCGAGTGATTTTAATCGGTCTTTTGTAAACAGAAGCTACGATGGATACAAGAACAAATATTCCATGTTAATTCGATGAACGTTTTATTCGTCCAACGTGCATTGCTCTAGTTCACAAAATTAGAGGCATTCTTAAAAAAACTAGAGCGATTATATAAGGGAAACACAATATTTTACATTAATTAATTTTTTTAATATTATTCATGTTGTTTGATTTGATATTTTAAAAAATCTGAGTTATTCTATCTAGGAAAAGAAAACCGAGTGATTATAATCAGTCTTTTGTAAACAGAAGCTACGATGGATACAAGAACAAATATTCCATGTTAATTCGATTAAAGCCGTGTCCCCAACCTAAATTTAAACGCGAGGAAACGGTAACTCGCACGCGATGCAACTACGATTCCGGAAGAGGGAAGTCAATGTTTGTTCGTACAAATTGAACGAACTTGAACGAAATCTAACCCGTCTATGAATTTCCGATCTGTCTCAATATATAAATAACGTGCACGTAGTTGGATATACGAAGGCGAGCAAGGGACGGTGTAAAGAGAACAGAGGAACCGATCGATGTTGAATAATAAGACCGGAAATACGATTAAACGTTCCGTGAAAGCGATAACATTCGTCGGGCTGATCCGACGGCCAATAATCTGATAGCAACCAAAACCAATATTACTCGGCGAAATATGCAAATCCCATTTTCCTATGTTTTCGGTTCCCGGCAGCGAACGCTTCATATTTTACCGGTGCCAGTGCCAGTGTCCCTCCGATACAGTCAGGATCAAAAATAAGAACTTTACAAAATATGCAAAACTCTCGTCTGATCTCTGTAAAGAATTTTGTGACATAGAATTGAATGCATAGAATACATCATCCATTTCTTATTGTTGATCTATTGTACCAGAAGACAACGTTGCCACAATGGATATAATTACTTTTGACTCTCGCTGTATATCGATTCACTTCTGTTCAATTCCGTAGAACGACACGTTAGTCCCGAGCCTGTCCATCAACCACCGCCGTCCAATCGCCATCCCCGATCCACGTACGGGGTGTACACAGAATTAATCGACCCTGCTCGTTTCCTTCACGAATGCACCCGAGAACTTGGCACGGGACCAGGCAAAATTTTCCGCAAGATAAAGGACAAGTTCATCCGGTATCAGAACGGCTCTTTTGCATCTGGCGTATTTATAGGAATTTCAAATGGAGTTTTAATGTCAGGAAGAAACTTGGACGTCGTCCTCTGAAAACTCTCTCGGCTGAAGTATTCCCGATGACCTCTGAACAAAAATCGATGGAACGCATAGTAATTATCGTCGAGATCAGACGCCTAAAAATAAAAGTTCACCTGATTTAAAAAAACGACGCTTAACCCCTGTCCTATACTGATAGCGTCGTTTTAACCGTGCAATCCCTGCTTCGGTCCAGCGGAATAATCGAATGATTCACGGAACTGACCAACGGTACACCCCTCGACATCGACGTCTTGCACGTACGCCCACGCGCGAGTTACTCACGCGGCAATGACTAACACACGACCCGGACGATATTTACCCTCTTCGCATCTGGGCGTCCGTGTGTACATACCTGCTACCAGTCAGGTGGCGCCGAAGGGGGTGGTTAGACAGACACTAATGCCAGATCGGCTCAGCTAGGAAATGAAATATCGATGTACCTCGTACACATCCGACACAGAAACGCCATTACAGTTACCCTTGCTTGTCTCTACCTCGCGCATCCTTGAGTCCCTTCCTAATCCTTCAATGTTTTTATTCTTCTTTACTTCTGCCTTCTTTTTATTGGATTCGAAAGTGGGGTCAATCGATAATTGAATCTCTCTGGCTTACAGGAGTATTCGAAGCGCGAGAAGAAAACGCGGTTTTTTGAATTGTCGGAAATTATTGTGATAGCAACATTTTTTAAGAATGATTGAATTTTTCTAGTATTTTTACCAGAAACATCGCGTTTCAGTGGAGCTTAAATTACGAAACGTGATTTTTTTAATTGTCGAAAATTATTGTGACAGCAACATTTTTTAAGAATGATTGAATTTTTCTAGTATTTTTACTAGAAACATCGCGTTTCGGTGGAGCTTAAATTACGGATGATTTAAGAAATTGCCCTAAATTACTGCCTGATCCGAACGAGAGTCTCATATTCGAGAAATCGGTTCTATCGAGATAATTGACTTGGCTCGATTAAAACGAACCGGTGTCATTTTATCCGAACGCTCGACTTAGCTTTTCTCTAGGCTTATGCGAGATCGAGAAAATTTCGGGATCTCAATGTCGGGAAGACATTGGATCGGATCGCGTTCGGGACATTTTTTGTTTCTCGAAAATATTCAGGTTTCTCGGAAATATTCGAGATTCTCGAAAATGTTCGGGATTCTCGAAAATTTCGGATTCTCGAAAATGTTTGGAATTCTCGAAAATGTTTGGAATTCTCGAAAATTTCGGATTCTCGAAAATATATAATAATAATAATAATCTATTTATACGAGCTCTCGGTTAGAATGATATTATATATAACTATAATATAAAAATGATATATAACTGTAATATAAAAAGTAAACATAAAAATTACAAATATAAAAAAACAAATATAAGCAGATACACCAGCACAACAGCAGACACGATTTAACCTAAGTAAAGTGAAGAAATAAAAATATTCTAATAAAATATTACTTAATAAATTTTTATTTCAAATTTTCATGTAAAAACGCTATTTTCTCTACATTTTCAGACACACGGTGTTTTCCACAGTATTTTCTTCAAAATAAGTCATTATTTCTCTGTTCCGAAAAGAAAATATTGAAAAAGCAATTTAAAGATCAGTATTAATTATGTAATAAAAAATAAAGATACCTTCAAAACAGAATAATAAAATCTGTGTAACATGTGTGATCATAGTTTTACTTCATGCTCTATCTGTTATGATTTTATAATTCTCAAGAAACTAGATTTTTCAGGAGTTATTAATATTTTCGAGGATCTCAAACATTTTCGGGAATCCCGAACATTTTCAAGAATCCGAAATTTTCGAGAATCTCAAACATTTTAAAGAACCCGAAATTTTCGGGAACCCATCCGAACCCGAAGAAAAAAGCCCGACCCGATTTGAACCCGATTTTTCGGGTTCTTGAACAAGCCTACTTATCTCGAACTCGTATTGATCGGACCGTGTATATGCGTATACGTGTATGTAAGTGAAATTGTGATGAGTCCTGAAAAGTCGAATGTCCTGTGACGTCTGTGACCGGCCGTGAATTTTGCAAAGACGCGGAGGAAAGCCGACGGCACGGAGTGAATTAAGAGAGCTTAAAGCGTGTTCGGAAATAAACGATCTCCGTTTCTCTCGTTTCTGATCGGAATCTTGAGCCGGTCGGACCTGGTTCTGGGCATGTCGGCCCCGAGACCGCTGTCCTCGCTGGGCGATCTATATTCCTGGTTATCGCGCGGCAAGAGCGGTCCCGTCACTCCTAGAGGATCTCCCTCGACGTCCACCAGTCGTCCCGGACGGCAACAACCCCTCTGCGAGAAATCACCAGAGATCCCGTCATGCCGTTCGCCCCATTTTCCCAATTTTCCCACTTTTCCCACTTTCTGCCTGGTTTCAATGGCCAACGAGCGCATCTCAACTGCCCGATTCATACTTTCTGCTACGTTACTTATGGAACTTTCCCAAGACCGTCGCCGTTATTCGAATTTCTCGATCGTCCGCTTTCGTCGTCGCTCGCAGTTAACAACCGAACGGAACGATTCTCAACAAGGAGGAATATTGAATACATCGAGGAGGGGAAGTGTCGGTGACGGATTATCAAACTTTCCGATTGAATTAGTAACATCGCTCGTTTCATTCGTGACAGTTTATCTCACCTCCGATCGTCGAACTCGTCGATTAATTAGCCACAAAAGCGGTGGTCAATCTGCCAATTTAACCACGATTCCCTATCGATCGGCAATTACGTTATGGCGCGCTTGGCACAATAACGATTGTCACTGTGCAGATGCCACTTGATTTACGGTGGATTCCGGTGACTGTCTTCCCGCTTCCCGTTTAGTTCAAAGATCACGAAACACGTGGCAAAGCCCCGTGGACTGTGAAACCGCGGAACAAGCCCTTCGCCATTAATCAAACGCATTCTATCGATCCTTCGGCTCGCCACAATCAAAACAATCCCCTTCCCTTTACCTTCTCGATCACAAACACGTGCGATAAAATAATATCTCTTACGATGCTCATTAAAATTATTTAATAAAAAGAGTTTCATTTAATTTTAGAGAAATTTTCCTGATTGAATTTACTGTACATGAAAAAATTTATGTTAGTTTGTTCGTCCTTTTCCATTTGCTCGATCACAAATTTCTTAGGACATTAAAATTATTTAATAAAAAAGAGCTTGATTTAATTTCAGAGAAATTTTCCTGATTTACGAATTTATTGTATATGAAAATATTTAGTTTGTTCGCCCTTTCTCATTTGCTCGAGCATAAATCTCTTAGGACGTTAAAATTATTTATTAAAAAAAAGATTCATTTAATTTTAGAGAAATTTTCCTGATTGAATTTATTGTACATGAAAAAATTTATGTTAGTTTGTTCGTCCTTTCCCATTTGTTCGATCACAAATTTCTTAGGACATTAAAATTATTTAATAAAAAAAAGCTTGATTTAATTTCAGAGAAATTTTCCTGATTTACGAATTTATTGTATATGAAAATATTTAGTTTGTTCGCCCTTTCTCATTTGCTCGAGCATAAATCTCTTAGGACGTTAAAATTATTTATTAAAAAAAAGATTCATTTAATTTTAGAGAAATTTTTCTGATTGACGAATTTACTGTATATGAAAATATTTATGTTAGTTTGTTCGCCATTTCCCATTTGCTCGATTTCAAATCTCTTAGGACATTAAAATTATTTGATAAACAAAGCTTCATTTAATTTTAGAGAAATTTTCCTCATCAACAAATTTATTAAAAAAAATTTATAATAATTTGTTCGTCATTTAGTCGATATTCGTTTATTAATAAAGCTTGGCAATTGAATTTAATAAATTACGGAGGAACAATCGCGACCTTTCACCTTTCTTGATTGAGAGCATCGAGCGACGGGCATCGAGCATCCTTGTTAAGGACTCTCCAATTAGAACAATTAAGTTTTCCTAACGCTCGAGCGGATTTGAAACGAGGAACGAATGAAAAGGAGATTTACGGTTAATAACTATCGATGGTACGTCTGGAACATCTGATAAGCGTAAGGTAAACGTATTGTAGAAGAGAGAGAGCGGTCGTGGAAGAAGGCTGTGAGAGTAACGATAAGTACACGGAAGAAGTATGAAAGGAGTCCACAGATAAAAATAAGTAAAGAAGCGCGAACGAGAGGCAAAGGTGAGGCGGTTTCGTCGAAACGCAGGTCAGAACGTTGTTCCGTCGGACGCGACGAGGGAAGCAGAACGTTTTATGCACGCTCGTGTCGCTCGTTTTCTACGACTCGTTGGCTACGAAACCGGCAATCGGCGAGCTAGCCCGAGCTTTGGACAAGGCTGGCAGGATCCTCGTTTCTTTTTTTTTTTTCCCCCTTTTCTTTCCTTTCAATCGACGATCCCGTTCTCGTTTTCGTTCTCGTGTGCAGGAACGGTTAAAGAACGTGCGACCAGAGACTCTGTAAAGCTTTTCAGGAGGCTTTTTTTCCAGCCACACCTGAATCGTGAGGCACGCGATGCGATTAGGCCTAGGCCGATCTCCAAAACGAAACTATTCTTAGCATCTTGCGATCGAGTGCGTGACGGACGAAAAAATTATTTCGGAAATTATCTAATATCAAGAGGCAGACATTTCTGTAGATTCTCGGCGTTGCACTTTCTTTCGTTTCACTTCTGACTTTTCCAACCGTGGCGCCCGGAACTGATTCGATCACGCATTCGACGAAAGCAAGACATTCAACGAAACAGAAATCCAGCAAAGCTCAGGCGAACTCGTTCGAGAAATATCGCAGAATCTGTACTGTCTCCCCCGGTGTGGTTATAGCGTGACAGAAAATAAAAACAGAAGACAAAGGCAAACGTCATTCGCCATTCGCATATCTACCAGCGGAGAGGTCTACATTTTCAATCGCCGCCCGTTTTCAATACCTAATTCCGCGTTCGAACTATCGTGCGGCACCGGGAATACTCGAAGCCACTCTCGCGCGGCCAATTTTCCGTCGCCCTCCTCCCTCGCCGTGAAACCGAACACGCCTCGGTGATTTGAAACGTTTACACACTAAACGACGGGACTTAATTGCCCGACATTCGATACCGCGGGCTTCGAGTATTCGCGTAACGGCACGACGCTAGAAGCGTTGCACAAACAATCTAGACTAAGAACACGTGAATGAACACGGTAACCGGAAACGAAGCGGACGCACTAGCGCTAAAGCGAAATCGTAAAGCGAGACAACAGACAGATGCAGTGTGTTCGAGTAGAAAGCAGAAGCAGATTAGAAAGAAGCGCATTTACGAGAAATGAAATAAGAAGAAGAAGAAGAAGATTAGAAGAATTAGTAGAAGAAGAAGAAGAAGGGGAAAGGGTTGCAGAAAGATTCCCGAGTCATGCTTCTCGCAGGTCGCCAAGTTAGCGCCGGGAGCAATTAAGCAAAAACACAAAAAGTTCATTTCCTCCCGGATCGGCGGATCTGGTAACTCGATGATCCCATCGGACTTGGACATTCTCCAGCCGCTTCCTTCGTCTTCCCTTTTGTCCTCTCTCCTCTCCGTTACCTCCCTCGCACCTCTCCAATCAACGATCAGTCCATTCCGCCCTTCCGATATCGTTTTTCCTTCTTTTCCTTTCGTTTCGTGCCCTTCCCCGCTCAAAAAATTATTTCCATACGCCCGCGACTGCTAATTGGATGAAATATCTGATAAGGGGTACGAGCGTCGTCAACTGTTATTTCTTTGTTAGCGAGAAACCCCGTCTAAGATCCCCTTCTTCGAGCTTGATACTTACTAAAAAAAAGGGTAATCCTAAAATGGTAGTTCGCGAGAACTCGGTGATAGATCGTGAAAGAGATGAGAACAGGGCAATCACCAGATCTAATAATTAGAACTCAAAACAGTGGGCAACACAGAACAGAGTGAGATAGACAAATAGACAGAGGAACAAAGAATTTCTATTACACGTCTCAAAACAGAGGTAGAGAGAGAGAAGATAAATAGAGGAGAGAGAGAGAGAGAGAGAGAGAGAGAGAGAGTAATTGTTGCGTTTTGTGTGTTACTCGTGTGATAGGTGTGATACGATATGTATATTTCTAATCACTTACCGGAAGATCGTGCAGCGACGGCGTCACTATCAAATCCGAGTGGGCACGGTCACCTTTTCTCTGGAAAACGCAATTCAATCGAAATTCGCTTTCGGCCACGATTAAATCGATAATTTAATCAACCGTCTACCCGGACCGATAATTACGATGCAGTAATTATTTCTTCAATTTTCAATCGCATTAGTTTCCCTCTGCCAATTAAACTGACCATTTAGCTGGCACGTCCATCTCTTTCCGAATTCATCGATAATTTAATTACACCTTGCGAATCATTAATTCTGTTTCATACTCAGGCGTATTGAATTAGAAACTAATAATTCAAGTTGGAATGTCAATTTCGATCTACGCATTACATACACGTACGTATACATACAGTATATACATATATACATGTATGTGTAAAATAATGATAGTCGTACCCTCGCCATGGCTGCCCGAGGCCTGTAAACCAGATCGTCGAAGGCGGCTCTGTCTTTCGCGTCTACGAGTTCCCTGAGCTCGATGAGCAACGTCAGCTTCTCCTGGGTGTTTAAAAGGTCGTTCAAGCTGACAACCAGCTCCTCGATTGTCATTCGCCGCGTTCTGTAATCCGCCAGAAGCTGAGAAAGCGCGGCCCTCTCGCTCCTCGCGAGCACCACCCTCGCCTTTTCCTCAACCATCGCAGCCGTCGCTGCCGAAACCGTGTGCATGCCGCCTCTGTATCGCCAGTCGCTGGCAATGCTAAATAAATCATCCGGAAAATGTTGCTCTCTCTCGCAGTTACAAATTATTTATTTACACCTCTCGAAATTCGATCGATGAATATAATGAAAATTGTTTAATTATTTAAGGGGTTTTATCCCCCTTATGCTCTAAGAAACAAGGCTTTTTTTATTATTTTTTTAAAGGTCATTTGAGATTAAAGGTATACAAATAATATAACATTGGATTAAGCAACTGTTGAAGAAGAGAAACAAATTTTGTTCTTAATGAAATGAATTGATCAGTGGGGGTTTAATTCGATTGTCGTTTCTACTAATTTTGATGGTTTATGGTGTAGAATTTTCTTACGTAGGGCTCGGTGGCCGGTGGTTCCCAGGACTCTCGAGCAGCATGGGGTCGTGGTCGGGGTACCTAGAGGTCGGCATGACGATCGGCTGACTCGTGGTGCATGAGTGCGGCACTTTTCCCACGTCGCGGATAAGTAAAGTCATCCTCTTGTTCGTTTTCAGGGTCTCCACTGCCTCGTCGTGGGTCGCCTCCTCGAAGTTCTGCCCGTTCACCTCGATGATCTGATCGCCCACCTGGAATCAAACATTTTACCCCGATTATTGTTACGCCGTTCTTCTAAAGGAAAGAATCGACTGCCGCCGAGATTCAGGTGATCGTTAACGTCCAACCATTTAAGCCACTTTGATCCACTCTCGTTGTCAAAGAGTACTCATACCAAATCTAACGAGGCTCGCTAATTAATTCATCCCGACGACCCTGACAATCGCTGAGCTAATTGAAACCATTTAACTCTTCGTTTCACTGTTCCCGCAATTAAACAGTTTATGAGAATTGTTTGTCTCAAACGAATACTGCATTACGATCTTATTCCAAGGATTTTCATTGTTTAAACGTTAATTTATAATAGCATTCATTTTCCTGATTGAAACCGTGTATTTTGACAATTCTTCGGCATATGAATTGTCAAAATACACGGTTTCAATCAGGAAAATGAATGCTATCAGAATAAACAATAACTGTGAAAGCCTTAAATCGTTAATTTATAATCACAACCATAAAACGAATGTTTTGGTACTACGAATTGGGACGAAATTAAGAGCGAGGGTCCTTACCAAAAGTCCGGCTCGGTCCGCGACGCTGTCCTTGTCGACCCCAGTGACGTAAATTCCAAGGCCGTATTCGAGGCCGCCTCTGATCATCAAACCGAGCGACTGGCCAGGTTCGATGCAAAGCTCGACCTTCCTCGTCCTCGGACCGTACCTCGGGTCCCGCGGCGGATAAAGCGGCGGCGGCGAGGTCGGACGACCCTGACGGTCGATCCAACTGCAGGACTGCTGACGACCGCCGGACGACGTCCAAACCGGATGATTCCCCCTGCAACGGGGGTTCAACGCCGGGCCTCGCACGGTCATGCTCAGGGTTCTACACGACTTCAGCATCTGCAAGAATTCATGGCCCCTGATTGATCACTTAAATCAATCGTAATCATATCAATAATTTATACTTCATTTATTTACGAACAATATGTGTGCGATTAATTAGACAATGAGTCCCCATTTTTATTACTTTTAAAAAATAAATTGCGATCATCTAGGATAAGAATTATTAATTAGATAATGAGCTCAAATTTTTGTTACGTTTAAAAAATAAATTGCGATCATCTAGGATAAGAATTGTTAATTAGACAATGAGCCCTCATTTTTGTTACGTTTAAAAAATAAATTGCGATAACCTAAGATAAGAATTTGAAATATTAGACTCTCCTATTCACACTAAATCGAAAGGCACTATTGACCCGAACTGGAGGATCGTAACGAGCCATTTCCGAAAGCTGAGGAACGAAGGAACACCTGTTCCTACACGCGGAGCGTACACATAAGGCCCGTTCGGCAAACACCGGGTAGCAGGTACTTGTTTGACATCGGTTCGTTGGGAATAGACACGGCATGCGTAAGGTCAACAAGGATGAAGAGAGTGCGTTCGGCGGTGACGCCAGACGCCACTCGGCACCCGGTAGCCAGGATATCGATTCTCCCGTGGTGGCCGGTGACGTCACATCCTGCCTATCCTTGACCCACCCAGTCCGGATCGCATCCTTAGGATTCCGTGGTTTCTCCACGCCAGAGATCCGCCGTTTCCTCGGCATTTAGTAGCTAGTATCTATGCCAGGCATGTGCTACCGTCGCTGTTCTTCTGTCGCGATGGCTCCTTCGGGTATAACACGCGGAACTTCGCGGGACCACAATCGCATAAATGATCCCGGCCGAAATTACATCCCGCGCTAAATGTACGCTCTTAACTCTAGTCAACGTACAGATGAAAATTGGAATATAACCGGAAATGCGGTTATTACAAATTATTTCGTCCGGTTAACGCTGGGGATAAACAAATATCCCGACTCTGGACAATAGCGTTTCGCGGACAAGTATTAGCTAATTAATATCATTTGTCGGATACCCTCTCGTCGGAAAGCCACATACAAAATGTTAATCGCGTGTACTGTACATAAAAGAGGAGGAAGCGCGGATTAACTCGTAGGAGAAATGGCTATTATTGCTATTATAACTAGTTTCCATAATAATTCCATTGCGCACACATGCTATTCCGTTATACAATTTCCCTAAAAGCCGGAGCTCTCATAATTTGTTGGTGCTTTCAGATGTTATTGCGAGTTTCGCGCGGCGAGTAGTATATCCCGGTTTTAGTCAGACGCCTCGTAAAGTATCGAACAATCGATACGAAACGCCGTTTCTTTAAGGAGGTTCATCTGGTACATAGTAAGTCAAATGCAAATTATAGAAAAGGGGAGCTTGCTTGACTAGCATACATGTTAATAACGGAGGTTATCTATTGCTGAAAGATGCAGATTTCGTTTGCTGTGTTTATATATTTCTCGATTCATAGTCATCCAATCTACCTAAATTTGCAATTAAAATATTCGTTAAATGTTTCTCTTTAATATGACATAAATTTCAAAACTGTCTGTCAATACCTAATAAATTAGCGATAGAAGTCTGGGAAATCACTCTTTTCCATATGACTGCATATAAAATTGTAAAAAATATTTATATTGATATCTCATCATTAACCCTTTGGGTACGGATTTATTTGAGAAAATATTTGCATGTGGATATAATTTTTGGTTGCTTGGAGTTGTATGTAAAACCAGTACATTTTACGTAAGAATTTATTTATTTCTAAAATATTGGTGACATTTGTAGTATTAAGATGTCTTCAAGTAATTAGAATTGCAAAACAAAAATAAATTAATATGCTTATAACAAACACAAGTGAATGACGTGTCTCAGACGTCAAATGTACCCAAGAGGTTAATGTACCCAAATGACTTAAAAATTTTTTTGAGGTATCCTGGTATACTGTTATAGACTATCAAATTTTTTTTGGAGATCTATCTGTTAATTCCTTAACCGGATGAACCTCCTTAATTCAGCTCTGGGCGCAGTGCGTGCGGCGGTGTTGCAGCGGAGCTGGGTAAATACCCTCGGCAAATCTGGTCGGCGAAAAAACCGGTACGCTCTAATTATTTCGCTTTCATTGGCGCCAAACACGCGAAGCCGAGGGCCAACGACGTGTACAGAAAACGAAACGGGACTTGGACCGGCGTGTAAATTACGACGGCCATTCAGGAGGTTCCGCGGAAGTTTATGGGTCGAGTGGATCGCGGCGCAATTTTCATGGCCGCCGTGTCTCTCTCTTCCTCGCGGGGGCGGGCGGCACCCGATTGAATAAATAATTCACGAGGTCGAAGGGCACCCGAGTGGGCAGAAAATTCCTTATCGTGTCCTGGCCGAGCCGTGGCTATTTCCGTCCGAGCGACGACGTCACACACGACGATCCTCCCGGAGGAGGTGGAGGAAGTCTCGCGTGCACATGCTTCCCGTCCCGCCCGGCTTCCTGCTCAACCGGAAGGATTATTTCGACAGTCGTATCGGCATCGGCCCACGTCTTCCGCGATATTTCTCGATATCAACTCGTATCGAGATCGAGATAACATCGGCTCAATCCGATTTACGATCTTCGCGAGTTTAAGGAGGTTCATCTGGTACATAGCAAGTCAAATGCAAGTTATAGAAAAGGGGAGCTTGCTTGACTAGTGTAAATATTATATTAACACATTCGCGACCGACAAAGTTTTTCCATTTCTAATACTGAGTACCGGCGAAAATAATAAAATTCTGAAGCTAGTTGCCGCAAACTTCTATCGTTTAAGCAAGGATAAAGATTATAAACTTTATTTTGAAATTTCAATGTTGCAATTATGTGTTGTTTAAAATAATTATTGTTCCTTGCCTTTGTTTTTATTCGCAGGACTTGAATTCACGTCAGCGACAATCAGGAATAAAATTTAAAATTACGTGAATTCACGTCAGCGATCGCGAATGTGTTAATAACGGAGGTTATCTATTGCTGAAAGATGCAGATTTCGTTTGTTGTGTTTATATATTTCTCGATTCATAGTCACCGAATCTACCTAAATTTGCAATTAATATATTCGTTAAATGTTTCTCTTTAATATGACATAAGTTTCATTCAAAACTGTCTGTCAATACCTAATAAATAACACGCGGTAAAAACTTGAAGTTTTCGGAAGAATGATGTACGCGGCTTGGTTCGAAAACTTTAAATTTTGTCGCATGTTATTTTGAAAACCGTTGCTCGCAGGAAAAAAATACCAAGAATGGGTGTTGTAGAGAATTTATCAATCTATAATTTCGATCCTATGCATATATGTATATCGTCCGACCAATAGGAACTTAGATATTTGCGAAAAACAATTTAAATTGAAATCTTCAGAACTTTTCTCTCACCCCATAAAAGTTCACAAAAATTTAACAGAGTCATTATTTAACCAAAATCTACTCATACGCTAAATTTTAGATTTTTCGTAATTTTAAAACTGTTACCGGTAGAACCTCCTTAACTCCCGTTTCGCTCTCAATCGACAAATTTCGAGAGCGAATAAGAACGCCTCTTCATATGCTCGTCCCACACGTCGTAAATCAGAGGACTTCCACATTTGGCAGGATACAGTAATTCCGTTGGACGTATACGCACTTGTATTCGATATTTATGGACATTTATTTCCGCCATCTTCATCGCAACGCGATTAAGCTTCCGACTTCTGGGTTAAGTGTTCCTTAAACAGCCAGCTGTGCACTATTCTTCCCCGACGATGACAAGATTTTTTTACGACTCGTATAAAAAAACGATGGAACAAAGAGGGGGATTGCTTGACGAAAAAAAGAGTCGCAATAATCGCGGGATTGGCAATTCCCCTTGGCGAGCGAGCGGGATTAACAATTTCCATGAAGATCGGCGTCCGGGTCGCCGGCAAGGGATTCAATCACTTTCCAAAGCGAATTCTCGTACGACTTTTCTGGGTCAAGTATTTCCCTGCGATGGGGATAAAAGGGAGAGAGACCGAATTTATGGCTGCCTACTCCTCCGCCGGTTCTTAGGGGAGGGAATTCCCGTTTGTTGAACGTTGCCCGAACATGCCAATCCGAAATAAAACTAGCTACCGATCATTTATGCCCCGGTCACGGAATTTGTAACAATTCCATTATCCCGCATGGCAAGAAGTTCGAATGGCAAGAAGTTTCTTCATTCCCTTGCATGTATCCTCCAACAGAATACCATATTTCGTGAACCATTCATACAGCATCGATATAAAAGATTGATCAAGTCGCGAGGAACCTTCGAGAAATTTTACTGTATTTTTTACCACGCATTGCAGAAGGAAGCAACGATATGCGATCGTCCAAAGAGGAAAGCCATAAAGAATGCAACGCGCCCTTCGAGCTCCGCCTCGCAGCTTTTCAATTTCCATCGGAAAATAATTTTTGATCGGGACGTGAAAGCGTGGAAGAGAAGTCGGGCTCCCCTAAAAATAGGAGGAAAAGACGGCTCCTGTTCATGGTATGTATTATTGACTGCACGGCACGGTAGCTATACTGGCACTGTGTAGGTAGATGGTGGCGGCAGCGACGGCAAACAGGTCTTTCCTCGACACGGGCTCGAAACGAGGGTAAAAGGAAAGCGATTTCGGATCGATCTATCGCAGTTCGCTTCCCGTAAACGTGCTCCGGTGCAGTCGAACGGGCGCATCCGTTTGTCTCTCGCGATTCCCGCAACGCGACACGCTTCTCGAGCAGCCGCCACCTGCACCCAAGCACCTAGCATGGTAAGCTGCATTATATAAAGGCGAACATAAATGACGGCAGATTTGCCGACGGTGGACGTTGCGTCGAGATGCCTGGGGATGACTGGCGCCGCCGAGTCGACGCCGAGACAGAAGAAAAAAATTGCTACCGTCCCAGAAGGGAGACTGGTAGCCGTTTTATGGACGGGTAACGATAACAGCTTCGTCGGCTAATTTGACGAATCGATTCGAGAAAGAGGAATATTTATAATCCGTTTATACGGAGAATTGTAAGGGCACGTTTTCATTAACGCGGAATAATTAAAGTCAGACGCGATTCAGTGAGACAGAACTGACGAGAGAAATTTCAGCTCTTAAAAGCTCGGGACACGTGTGATGGGCACCGCTACTACTGTCTGACCTTTGACGAACTGTTCTACTGGCGTCGGTTGGGCGCGCGGGACGCGGGACACGGAGCGCGGCCGAGAAGGTCGCAAGACTCGCGAGACAATAAAGCGAGATTACACGTGACATTTCAAAGTGCATAAATGCATACGTGCATCCGTCCGATTCATAACAGCTTCTTTACTCGTGTAAATAAACAGATGTTCAAGCGTCGGATATTTTTACTGCGCCGCACAGTGCGGAATTTTCGGGCAAAAATCAGTACAGTATATTGCTATGAAAGATGTATTTTCTTTATTAAGAATGTATTTGAAAACGAAAATTGTTATAAACGATGTTATATCAAAATTGTTTATGCACAATGTAATTATGCAATAACTATATAACAATGATTTTTATGAATTTTTGGCGAAAAAGTTAAACTATTTATTAGTAGATAATGTATAGAGCATATGATACAATGGAAAAAAATTTGTTGTACTTAATTTATTACAAATCGAACGTAAATACTTTTTCGTTCAACTTTTATTTTTATTGTATACTAAGCATAGAATTTCATAATAATGGAAAGAGTTTGGGAAGGTACGTGTGTTTTCTTCTATTTGTATCACAAATTAGCTGATTTCGCGCCAATTTTCAACAATTAAAGTGTACATTATTATTGATATCAAACTTCAAACTAACATAAACAAGAAGCGGCAAAACATATCCTGAGATTTTGATGGATTTCAATAGAGTAATTCCTATATTTTAAGAATTTCATAGTCGTTTTTGCAACTTTTTGCAATTCTTGATTTGACAAGCTTTTTAATAAATGACCGTATTATTTTTATTATATTATAATTTTTGTTTGGGGTCAAAATGGAAAATAATAAATTCTTATTTACTTGACGCATGGTTTTCAAATATAAATTCCGAATAATTACAAAACATTCTGCTTACATATAATGCAATTATACAACAATAATACTACAATTGATGTATTAATAAACCTAGCATTTCTTATGCATTTTCCATTTCCGTTTTACTAATATAAAAAGATAATGTAAAGAGAAATGTAAGAAGAATCTATAGACAGCTTCAATTTGTTTAGACAAATAGATAGGACACGAATTATGACTTATTTAGTACGTTTCTACTAACTTCCGACCAATTTATCTCATCACATAGGAAAGCTTTTATAAAAAAACAAAATCGTCATTTTGAGAACATTGAAAATGATGTAGTAAGAGATATTTCAGAAAGATCACGAGCATCCGGCGTGTTTTGTTATACATTAATTCTGACTTAGAAAGGGACTAATAAGATTATGTATAGTTATGTTTTTATAAGTTTGTTAATATTTTATTATTATGTTTTAAATTAATTTACATTAAATTGTTGGTTGCAAAAATATGTAAAATAAACTTGTTTTTTTTTTAGAAAGAATCCGTTTATTTTGTTAAACATTGGTTAATTAAAATAATTTTTTTTTATTGTCATTTTCTGTTAATATATAGCAAATTATTGACGTTTACAACAAAATCTCGATTTTTATCAAAAATGTTGCATTTTGTCCGCACTGTGCGGCGCGGAGTAGTATTTCGGCGTGCGTCGGAATTTATAAACCGAAATTGTAGCAAAGAGATAAAAGTGTACGGTCGTTCGTATGCAAAGCTTTGCGCGGAAGCTCGTGCACTGAAGAATGCAGCGCTGCGGATCGGAAATCGGTGATACTACGAGAGGAGGAAATGCTTGAATCAGCTATTGCGAAGGGTTCGTTTCAACTACGATAACGAATAGGTTGACGCTGTCATTCGCAAGCCGCGGCCCATGAGCCCAGAGTAGATACGAACACACCGGAAACTTAATCCGTGGATCGTCGAACTGGGTCAACCATTTGAGCCATCGCGCGTCGCGATCGTTCACGAATCGTGGCTCTTTCAATTTCCGGAGTCGCTGGGGAAGGGTCAAGGCTGCGCCTTCGTTTTTCTTTTAATTGACAACCGCGCTGCTTTTGAGATCCGCCGTGTTACAAGGCGTCGCCAAATTATTCGGAAGGGACCATTCTGCAAACGAACAATCGAGTGGCTTAAAAGGGACGCCGATCGCGTTGGTCGCCGGGGTTTGACGTCGACAGATCGGTAGCAATCCGGCGAGAGACATTTTTCGCTGCCACCAATCTTGTTTACTCTCCTCGATTTCCTTTCTTTACGTGTACAACTTTCAAGGCCGCGCGGAATCGCCAATTCCTCCAGATTGAATCCTCTACAACTTCTTAAGAAGTGTACGATAACTTCTTAAGACGGGAAACGACGATATCTCCGAATCCTCAGACGAAGACGCATTTGGACCACCCAAGAGGACAGCTGTCTCAAGTTTGAAGGTCCCTTTTCCATTTCCATCGCTTCCAGAATAAATTCTGACATATGAGACGTCGAAAAAAAAAAAAATGAAAAACTGTCTGAACGCGTAATCTATTTGTAAGGGAGCAACGATGCGCGTAAGCTTCAAGCATGGCCGACCGTTGTTCGCATAATATTTTTATTATTTCTAC